>PVIC010013731.1:0-37650 GCA_004025085.1 Thryonomys swinderianus | reverse complement strand
GCTGGCCCTGAGCTCACTATGGTGCCCAGGCAAGCCGCCGCGAACTCAGCAATCCTCCCGTCTCTGCCTCCCGAGTGCTGGGATTACAGGCGTGAGCCACCACGCCCAGCATTATATGTGGTAACCGGGGATCGAACTCAGGTCCTTATGCTTGCGAGGCAGGCGCCGGAACCACTGAGCTAACCCTCCGGCCCTGTTCTTTAGATTTTGTTGTTGATTAGATCTGCACATCCTCTCAAAGCCTCAGGCCTTCATAAATTGAGGTTTTGAGGAGGGAATTAGATTATGAAGGCATGATACTCGTCTGAGGATTAGTCCACTGATGAATGTATAGCTAAAGTGGAAGGTAAACCCTGGCAGGAGGTGGTGGATCCCTGAGACCTGGCCTAGAAGGTCCATCTCCCTCCCCCCTCCCTTGATGTCTTCCTCTCTGTCCCTCTCTCTCTGTCTCTGTCTCTGTCTGTCTCTGTCTCTCTCTCCCTCTCTGTCCCTCTCCCTCTCTCTGTCTGTCTCTGTCTCTCTCTCTCTCTCTCTCCCTCTCTGTCTCCCTCTGTCTCTTTCTCTCTCTCTGCTTCTTGCATGCCATGCCATGAGCAGTCCTCCTCTATAATGCCCCTTTGCCTTGGAGCCAGCCAGCTGTAAACTAGAACCTCTATAAACTATAAGCTAAAATAAACCTTTCCTCCTTTAAGTTGTGGATGTCAGATATTATTTCTCAGCAACAAAAAAAACTAAGACAAGAACTGTTTCAGTTGTTCAGAGTCTTTTGTCTCTCTACATAAATTCTAGGATTATTTTTTTCTACTTAAATAAAGATACCATTGCGATTCTGACAGAGAGTGTATTGAGCAGATTCTGACAAGCAGTTCCAGGCTGGGCTTGGAGGTTCCACATTCTCGGGGCTCCCAGGAGACACTGATGTGGCTGTTTCTGGGTCACATTTTGAGTAGCCCCATGTTATACAGAATGACATCTTTTGTGCTTCATTTCTTAGTCTAAATTCATCTGGAAAGATCTATAACCCACTGACCTGTTGGGCTGAGTCAAGTAAAGGAGGAGAGTTACAATTGAATTCACCTAAGTAAAATGCTTATTGTCCATATAAAGATATATGGCATCAGTTGTTAAGAGATCTATGATGTTAAGAGCTTTTTCTCATATGGGGTGTTTTTATTCCACTGCTGTTTATCTCAGTGACCACTAGGCCTCATCTGCTTATCAAGCCTGTATTTTATGTTTGCTTTCTTTAAACCTCTTTTCTTCTACCCAGTATTCCAAATGTGAACTGAGTGGGAGGCTTTCCACCACCTAGAGTGGTTTGCACTTCACTGGTCCTCATGACCACGAAAGCCTCCAGTTTCTCATCACAGACCTAAGAAGCATGGAATGCTGGGCATGAACGCTAAAAGGTAGCCTGTAACATATTTAACTAAAGGTGAGGCACAACATAGGTACCAAATAAATACCAAATCCCCTTCCTACCCCACATGTGCAACAAACTAGTGTGGTTTTTCATAATCTGAAATCACTATATGTAGACATCGTATAAAATCTAACTATAGAACATACAGTGCTTTAAGACCCTCAACTTTTCACCTCTTTGGCCCTAATGTAAAGTAAAAAATTAATAAATTCTGATTTGCACAAATTGTGGGCATCTCTCTGTTAAACCACTGTCTTATAGAGCAGGTTAATTTGAAATACTAGCACATGCTGAAAACATGCCAAATGACAAACGTGGTAACTTTACTGTGCTTGGCATGACACACATACAATTTTTAAAAAATTTTCAGAAATCATCTTTCTTGGACCTTAACCAAAAATAATTATTTTCATTTTGTCACCTGTTCATTTAGATTTCAACTCAATCCTTCATTAAAATATATGTTAGCACTCAATTTGTGTGGTTGGCTTAATGAAAAGTGGAATCCATAAAATAAGTGTTGCTTTTAAAGGATCGGAGGAATTGCTTTCTATCTTAATCACCAAGCATGTCAGAAACATTGTTTAAACATCTTCTATTTCAATCTGTGGTTTGTTTCTGCCATCCAAAATCAAGTAAACTTTAGTTTCACCCAGCTGTGTTTCTGAATAGGAACGTTCAAATGTGAACCATGTGTGATAGAAAATGCTCTGATGGCTAAAATTATGGGTTGAGTTGAGGAGTCTTGCTGGATGGAAAGTTGTTATATAATGTGTATTTTCCTTCACTCATTTAATAAACATTTATTCTGGGCTGATTCTAAGGTTAAAGTGGTCAACAAAATATTCCTTCAGTAAAGTACCCAGGAACATCAGCAAAGAAAGTGCACATCTACTTGGAATGTCTACCAGAGTACCCTCACCCATTTGCTATTTTATACTAATTCCATACAACTGTAAACAGTTTTTATGACAAAATTTCAAATTAGCTAATCTAACAGAAATTTCAGTTGACAAGAAAATAGATATGTTTGTTTTAGGAAATGTTTCTCTTTGGTAATATGTGCACAAAGATGACACTTAAAAATGGAGTGGCCATAGGCTGGGCATGGTGGCTCACCCCTGTAATCCCAGCACTCGGGAGGCAGAGACAGGCAGATTTCTGAGTTCGAGGCTTGCGTGGGCTACATAGTGAGCTCAGAGCCAGCCTGAACTACAAAGCGAGACCCTGTCTCAAAAAAAAAAAAAATGGAGTGGCCATAGGCACATATTGTCCATAATAGATAATAAAAAATAGTTTTGTGTTTATAGCACATTGCAATTTTTCATGTGCTTTCACAACCATTATACTGTTCAGTTTTTACAACCTTGTGAGTGATGTGTGTAAGTGAAATATGTGAATGTGTGTGTGTGTGTGTGTGTGACAGACTGTATGTAGGTCAACAGGAGAGGAAAGGGGAATGAAAGATGAATAGCCCATTTCAGAGATGAGAACACTAGAGGTGTGACTAGCGATGCAATTTCAGTTATGCTGTGGTTTGTCTCTGCCATCCAAAAGAGCTAGAATGGTTTCTGCCATCCGAGAAAGATTTGAAATCCTACTTCCTCCCCTAATCCAACCCTGGAAGCCCCCTTTATAAAGTAGAGTTGAGACCATTCTGTGGCTCCCCCTGCGGAAATGATTACACATAAAATGACTCTCCCATGGAAGAAAAAGAGGAGAGAGACTGAGAATCTTATCTCCAGGACCAGCACTGTGTGTGTCCCACCCTGAGGAGCAGCTTGTTCTTTTCTGAGACACCAGCTGAGGGATTATGTGAACCCTGTCTTGCTCCAAGGCTTCCCAGCCTGGGGGGATGCAGCAGGCTCCCCACTACCTGTAAGCCAAATTTTCAAGACAGTATAAGAGTGAAAATGGGAGATCTTTTAAAACATGGTGACAAATTTTTTAAAACATTAACTCTATGTTCCTTTTTAGATGGGTAGAATTTCAAGAAAGTAGCCTTGGCAGATAAATAGACTCCTCTCTCTGAAACCCAGTACTTAATGTTAACTGTTTTATGTCCTTCCACATTAAATCTGTCAGTTAAGTATCCCTAATGACTGTGCATTTGAGTAGTTTCCTTTGCAATTAGGAAGATATGTCCCTGAAAGTTTTTTGATTTAGCCAGAATTCTGAGCACTTTAATATACAGTAGCTACTGTCTATCACATTTCTCCTGGTCCTCAAGAGATCTCAGAACATATGGTTTTCTGTCCAGGAAGTGATTGTCCAATACTATTTCCAACTCTGAAATAAAAGAAAGCTGAGGTCCTCTGTTCTGTGATTCCACTGCTCCCTAAATTCATGGCAAAGCACTAGAGACTGGAAATGGCCCTAATTTATGTAGTAACATCCTGCTGAGAAATATAGAGAACATATTTAAGAAATCAATGTCATAAAAACATACTTAACAAAACACATCACTAGACCTCACAATTGAGCCTCACTGTGAAATTCCTTCACTGAGAATTGCCTGGGTGCTAACCCTAATTACCTTGAGTGTAGTTGATAATTTAAAAGGTGCAGAAATGAAAACCAAAAACAAGTAAGATTGACTAGTAAAATGAAATTGACAGAGATTTTTAAATTTGTAAAACTCAATTATAACCTGAATCAATTTCCAAGCATGGATTAGAACCCAGTACTGGGTTTGAATTATAGTTTCTGAGTCTCAGCTAACACAGTGGTCCCAAAAGTAGTTTCTTTCTCTCTAAGTTTGAGGTATCAGATTTTATAGTACAATTTGAGCTTAATTTACACAGCTGGAATGTTTAAAACTCACACACCAAATCACTGGACTTCTCAATTTTCCAGTAATCCTCTTGTAGAATTTAAAAATATATTCTCCTGGATTTCCTTAACAAAAATCAAATGTTTCCTCAAGACAGAAGAATATGCACAGAATACCTTATGATATGGAAGTGAGTTTGAAGTGAAGGTTAGCATCTTGGGGTTTCTTAGGCAGCACTGCTTCTCAGTTTGCTCCCAGAAGACATCTGCCAGTATCTGCAGGTATTTGTGTTGTGCATCTAGCATCTAGTAAGCAGGGGCCAGCCACATTCCCAAAACACGACAAAGCAACTGGGTAGCGCTCAGAGCAAAATCTCACCACCCCAAATGTCAGCAGTGCCAAAGCAGAGAGGCCTGCTGTATCACCACAAACAACAACCTACTGAGCTTGTAGATGACAGCAGCTAGAAAGCTCTTGAGGGTCTGCAGATTGACAGGTGTGTTGCACACTTGTGACTTCAGGGCTCCAGAAGCTGGGACAAGAGAATGGCCGAGTGTAGGCCAACCTGGACCATGTAGGTAGTTCAAGGCCAGCTTGAATTTAGAGTGAGACGATGTCTCAACAAAACAAAGCAAAGAATAGAAAAGAGTGTACAGCCTGGCAAATTCAAGAGTCATGAAGAATATCACCAATGGAGAAAATCTGTGCTTGGTTTTCTAGAACATAGCACACTTTTGCCCTTGAAAGGAAGGAACTGCTGACATCACTCAGTAGCAGACTGCTTGGCCAGAGCAGCAGACAGCTCACCAGATTCCACTGGAAAGACCGCTCGGCACAAGACTGCCTCTGCCAGGCACTCCGCATCCAGTGGGGCTTTGGGGCTAAGGACAGTGGTGGGAAGGGCATTAGGGAAGTGTTGCCAACATCCTCGGGCTTTTCCGCTTTTTCTCAAACTGCACTGTTCTGTGCATATTTAAGCTTAACGGTGCCAGCTGATTTCTTCTCTATTGCCCCTCCCCCGCTGTGCCAATTCTCTAACCAGCTCTGTGGAAAAGTAAGAATGCCATTGCTTCTTCTCATTTCCCACCAGACAGGAATCTATGATACTGAGTTGGAACAGTACTCAATAGCCAAAGAACGGAGCCTTTACTTGGCCTAACAATGCTCAGATGATGACTCATAGAAAGATTTTGGAGAGCACAGAAAGGGTGCGTGAGCAGAGCTGCAAGTGGGAGAGCTATGTGGGTAGAAGATAAAACTCTGAGGCCTGCATGAAAAGTTCATTTCCTGCTGTCTTTTCCAGGGCCAAAATCATTTAAGTACGGTTGAGTCATTCCTAAGGTAATTCTGATGCTAACCGCCCCTGTTGGATTTGGGTCGTTTCTATGCCGTCTGGGAAGGCTCGTGGATCGTCTGTCCCTATCAGCAGTGATCTCAGAAGTTTGTGCAATTCTGAGTCATTGTTTTGTTTTTTTTTTTCCCCCTCCCCTGATTCTGTGCCCAGACTCTTACCAGGACCATTAAATAGCGCTGAGAATTGAGACTGGTATAGTTCTCTGGAGCCAAATCCCTTGAGCTAGGAAAGGGGCTGATGATCCGAAGGCGGCAAAAGACAGGAAGTGCTTAAAGTCTCATGTTCACATCAGCAATCCCAGGTGGATTGTCTACGACTTTTAGGGAGAAAAAAATAGTTTCAGAGAGTTCTTAAGCAGCCTTTGGTTACTTCACAAAAATCATTATTTTCTAAAGAAATATGTAGAAAGAGAACTAGTGTGTAAATAGCTTTATCCAATCTTTATTAGAAACCCCTTCAAATGAAAATCATTTTCCTTCAGACTTTTTTTTCCCCTTTCTAGTATCTCTTCCTGTGAAATACTAGATTTGCAATCTGAGATAGATTAGTTTCTTAATTGGCCAAACATTCTTTGACAGCGAGTTTTCATGTTTAGGTCAAAACTTAAAGCAAGAATTTCTGTAAAACACACAGTAACAGAACATTTCTGGAATGAAGTAAGCCACTGTCTAGCACAAGCTTATCGGTTCCCCGAACAGAGAAGGTCTGCATTGCTTTTTAAGGCCTGTAATGTGCCAGAGTTTGTCGCTCATGATTGAAATGCACGATAATGCTAGAAAACTTGGATCCCATCTGATCAGAGAGGAGGAGCTGCATTCCACTGCAGGCAGGGCTCTTGTCAACCCTCCCCGCAGGGCCAGACAGGTGTGCCTGAGCCCTGCCTGGGTAGGAGGCCTCCAAGGAAAGCCCAGGTGCTGCAGGAAGCTCCAGGATGAGATCAGAAATTGGCCCAGATCCCCCTGAGTCAGAATTCTGAGTCATCCTGTTTAAGGTGATTCCATGCCATTTCCTCCCATGGCCACCATGGCCTGCACTTGCAGTCAAGGACTCCCTAGTCAGCCGGGGGAACTCTCCTGGGAGAACTCAGTCCACAGCACCCACTCCCATGGTGGGGGAAGGGAGGGGGCAGGGAGGAGAGAGTTCATATTTGGAAGCTCAAGGGAAAGGAGAACAAGATGAAATGACACTCTGAATTAAAGAAAGAAGTTAGACAGTTATCAAGGGTGAGAGATATAATCATTAAAGAATAGTGCAACCAGGTATCATCGGAATCTCCTTGCAACTGGCAGGATCCAGCTGGATGAGTCTAGTTTAAGGCTGGGAAAGCCTTAAATTCTTGAAATTTTCTGAGAATTCCCAGTCGATTCTTCCCTCTTGCTGACACTCGGCATACATGGCAGTTGGGTCGGTTTGGTCCCAGGTCAGCCAGATTATACATCACAGGTCTTTACAGGTTTTAAAAGTTAATTTGCGCTAAATGTCCTATGGTAGAATTTGCCAAAGCCTTGAGCAGTAGCACATTGGATGCCAAGTGCTACAAAGTAATGTCACTGACAAACACCACCCCCACCAAGTGAGTCCCCAAGTAGTGTTTGAACACAGGCTTCTCTTTCTCAGGAGAATCCCAAGGCCATTTAGGACCCCCTGATTAGAACAGCTCCGGGAATTCTCTGGGCTGGCCCTGGCTTTCTGTACCATAACAGTGCCACACAAGCTCACTTCTATTTACGTTATCCATTTTACAATCAAATATTTAGCACTTTATAAGCAGTAAGCCATGTGGTTCAGAATGTTGCTATTGCAGTAAGGGTGGCAGTGATTGCTGGTAACAGTCCTACAGCACCAGGACACAGATGTGCCAGAGGTGGTCTGGGCTCCCGGGAGAGGACCATGGCACAGTGCTTCGTGGGAACTGAGCTCAATTTTCACACAAAAACCTTCCCCCGAAAGTACAGAACTTCATGGAGTGAAGAGCGATTTGGAACAGAGGAAGAATAGCATCTTCTTTCTATTCAGAAGGGACCCAGGAAGTAGGACCTTGTCTCAAGTCCTCTCAGTTTCTTCCCGGGAGAGATGTTGACTATCTCCTCCTGCACAATGGCACCAAGTGAGATTTCAGTCAAACTGTGAGTCTCTGTAATGAAGGTCAGAGTGTGGTTTTGCAGTAAGGTGGCAGGTTCAAATCCCAGTGGGGTAGATGCTCTCATTTAAACCCTAAGTAAGCCCTTTCAGTCCCAAGCCTGGATTTCTCAGGTAATGAAGACAACAGCATAATTAATACATTTTGTGCAGTTTTAGTGTGAGAACCAGACATGTAAGTGTGCAGTACAACTGGTACGTAGGAGAAACTCAATAAAAAGTACTCTGTTTTTATCATGATAGTTTCTTTCTAATCGCTACTACACATGGCTTTTCATGAAAATCTCACTTCAACCCTGGGTGTAATGGGAGAAACTCACTCCACTCAAACTTCATGTAGGATTCCTTGTATTTCTATACAGCACTGCTGTTTCTTTTCAGACTATGCTGGGAGAACTGCCAGCATGTGCTTGATTTTTGGTCTGGAATCAATGACCTGAAATATTATTAGAATTATTTCCTAAAAGATCTTAGATATTTTATACTAACAACTAAATATATTATACTTATTTTAGTCCCAAGAAGTAGTCAATGTTTTTTTTCTTGAAAAAGGAAATAAGAGATGAGATTTTAAAGTAATAAAAATATCATCATAAGATCACTTGAGAAATAATTATAGCGGAATGGACTAAGTCATGGAAATGCTACTTTTAATACTATTAAGAACTTTTACAGGCTTGAATATTTCATAATGCAGAGGCCCAAAAATATCATGAGGAATGTGCATGAGACAAAATTTATAAGGGAAAAACAATGACATTGTCCTTAAAATGAGAGAAACTACTCAGAACCTAAACCTTACAAAAGTTTCATTTTTTAAGACCTCAAAAACTAGTTGTCATATTAAGATGTTCCTTGTTATAAAATAAAATTTAATAAATTAATCTGTTTCTAAAACTCAACATTGCTACTGCATAGAAACACCAGATTGGAGCAAAATAAAAACCACTGATTGAACCTTTGACATTAACTCTTCACCTAATACAGCTTATTCCTTAGATTTCACGTCACTCTTATAAGGTAGTAACTTGTAATATTAATGAAAGAAAAAGCTCACCCTGATCTGTTGAGAAGCCAGGTTATAAAGAATAGTGCTATTATATTGTACAGGACCCAACTTGAAGAGAAATCTAGGTCACCATCCTGATAGATCTGTGTTATAAAATTCTGAAGACACCTACATGCTTAGAGCTATGCCAAATAATCGTGTGAATAAAAGGTTCACTTCTGAAATTTACAGTTGAATAAAATATAATTAGCCCTTTCCTTTAAAAACTATTCAATTATAAAACATTGTTAGAAGAAAATGATATGATATGCAATAAAAGAACTATGATTATCCCCCCAAAATTATTCTCTATAAATTTTATTTGTAGATTCTGTTGGATTTTTAAAAATCAGAAAAATATATCTTTAAATGTGTATGCTTAATCTAATTCTAATTCTCTCATGAAGTTTTCCCTCTCTGTTTTTCTAAACTCTCATCTCTTTTACTAAGCTTTTATGCAACATAAGTGAAGGTTCTCAGATTATTTTCAAGTATAGTGGACTCTTCAATCCACCCCCTCTGTGTCCCAATTAAAGGTAGGATGCTTTTGGCTCAGTTCACATCTGGTCAGCCAGGAAAAGTATTTTTTAAAAGCAGGATTACCAGTAACCAGGTAAAAACAAAAAGAATGAAATAAAACAACTGATCATCAAAAGTTTAGCTTTGAGAGCCAGAACATGCTCTGTTCCACAGGAACCCCAAACTTTCCCAAGTAGGTCTCCTTGGGTAAGTTTTCCTCTTGTCCATAAACTGAAGGAGGAGTAAGGGGGAACAAAGAGGAAGGGGAACAAAGGGAGAAAGAGGAGGAGGAGGAGAAGAAGGACAAAAGGCAGAAGGACCCCCACAGGAAAACTGATCATTCATAGAAAATCAACATGAAAACGTATTTCTTACTGAACAGAGTAGATGGAATCCCTGATTTTGAAAAATGCTGTTAGTTCCACATGTCAGTCAGCTATCTGGAACCAGACTGTGTTTTCCCTGAGAAACAATATTTGAAAATAATTACATCAGAAACTCCACCTAAAGTGTTATGTTGGCTACTCTGAATGTATCTGTATCTAAAATGAAATGTAAAAGAAAAATAATACTATAGAGATGATAATTTAAAATTTTGAATATTTTAGCCATGATTTTTTTTTTTTTTTTGAGACAAGGTTTCATTTGTAGTTCAGGCTGGCCCTGAGCTCATTATGTGGCCCAAGCAAGCCTGGAACTCAGCAATCTTCCTGCCTCTGCCTCCCAAGTGCTGGGATTACAGGCGTGAGCCACCATGCCCAGCACTGTGGTATGTGGTATTGATTGCTGGTGGGCATGAGTCACCACGCCCAGCATTCTATGTGGTCACCAGGATCGATCTCAGGACCTTGCGCTTGAGAGGCAGGCGCCGGAACCACTGAGCTAAATCTCCGGCCCTAGCCATGATTTTTTTTTTTCCAGAAATACTGTGGTTGCATAAAGACATACTGTGATTTGGAGGCTTGCAGTGCAAGATCATCTGGGTGGTTTCACAGCCTCAGCCATTGCTAGCTCCTTGGTTCTAGATGTATCATTACTGACTCTGTTAGGTTTCACAGTCATGATGAGGCAAACTCTTAAAATAACAAACTGAACTAGAGGAAACAGAATTGTTAGGAAAGAGGCTTTTGGGTTTCATTTGGTTTAATTTTGGTTTTTATATTTGCAGTACCAGTGTTTGCACAGAGCTCCATCCCCAACCTTTTTTTAAATTTTTCTTATTTTGAAACAGGGTCTCACTAAATCACTGAATTGCCTAGGTTGGGTTTGAACATTCAGTCCTCAGCCTCTTAGAGAGTCACTCCGCACAGGTATGTGGCACCCTGCACAGGCACGGGGTTATTCATGTTTTAAAAGAATTGGCCAGACAAAAAAATTTAAAAAAGGGTGGGTGGGGGGTAAAGAGATAGTTAAAGAGAATACAAGTAGGAATGAAAGTAGGCTTTGTCTAAGGAAATGTTTGCCTTTTGGCTAACTAGCAAAAGGCTAAATAAAGGAACATAGGTAGATACAGACAGAGGGTATGAAAAGCTAGAACAACAATAGTCCCATTCCTACCCTGGTCCTCAGTGATACCACAGCTTCTGCTAGCCAAGAGCAATCAGAAGCGGTGTTTGTGGAGCAGCCCCGGAAGGATGGCTAAAGGTGAGAGGCAGATAGTGTCCTGACGGTTGGAACACAGGAAATGAATCCCACCAGCAGCGACAGCAGCAGCTTGTTTAGAACTTAATGGAAACAGTTTAGTGGGAAGGGCGTGACTAGCTTGGGTTTGAAAGTTATGACTAATCTTAGTCATATAGTCTAATATCTCTGGCCTTCAGCTGGGACACAGCAGAAGATTTTATATATTACCAGAGTTGACGAGACATCGTATTTCTGGTTGCTTTAAATTTCTGAAACGTGGCAGTAATATCTTTCCGGGTTTTTGTCCAGTAATATCCTTGTGGTGTTTGAGCCTACACCAAATTCAGCAGATAGTTTTAACCTGTGGGATATGTAAGTAGGTAGTGGATGAAGAGAAGGAGTAACAAACATAACTAACTACAAACAGCTGTCAGACTAGTTAGAGAGACTTTGCTGAGGTTGTAACTTTCAGAAAAAGAATCTAAATTAATAGTCTCTCCTTAGCGCATTATCTACTCCCAGTGAGTGAATTAACTGTCTTTACTGATAAATGCATTTGAACCAGTCCGTTGGGACTCATTTTCCCAAGTTAATGATAAATGAACAAGAGACTGTGTATTGGCTCAACTCACCTGCTGTCATTATGGACTCTGGATGAGTGTGGATCTGTCCTGCCCTCCATGAAGATGATTTGTGCTGGGATCTAAGGTTATTTGCTGCCTTTGTAGAATCAGTAATTTGCTTCCTTCAAAATATCTCTCCTTTTGCCTACTTTGAACCTGTCAGAAGGCATACTGTTTTCCCTTTCTCGACACTGCCATATTTGGGAAAGTATGAGTGAGACAATTACTCTTTCAAAGCTCACTGAGTCATGGGGAGACTGTGTGTTACATAAGGAACAGGTGAGATCGGACCCCCCAAAGGTCTTCTTTCCTCTACCAGATCACATCCCATTTACTATAAAGGTTTCAAAGGCTTTGAAGCCTTTGTCCAAGATGCCTATTATGTATAATTATACAGATGAGTATTTGTTAATGTCAGTGTACTGTCATTTTAGTGCCCAAGTCATGCTTCCCCAAAGACATGAGCAGTTACAACTTTCTGAAGTATGGTAATAAGGAATAAATGTGATGACCTGTTTTGGTGAAGCAAGACTGTCTCTAGAACGCTGTGACAATGTTCCTGGCTCTCGACAGTGAACAGGATATGAACTCAGCCATGAAGGTGCAGGATCTGCCCTATACTGTTTCTACTTACTCAGCAGAATATGCAATTTTGTTGGTTATCACCGAAATAATTCATACCACACTTCTGTTATTAGAGATTGTATTATAGAGACACTTTGTATAGGTGCTGCCGAAGTGAGCACTACAGACACACTTTGAACAAGAGCTTTTGGAGGTGGGAGTGTAGCACTTTATCCTCCCTTTAATTTGTTTATAAACCTCCTAGAAGTACACTACAGAGAAGTATCTTGAGGGCCAGGGATTTAGCTCAACGGTTCTGGCATCTGCCTCGCAAGCACAAGGTCCCGAGTTTGATCTCCAGTACCACATACCACAGTGCCAGGTGTGGCGGCTCACACCTGTAATCCCAGCACTTGAGAGGCAGAGACAGGAGGATTGCTGTGACTTTGAAGCTAGCCTGAGCCGCAAAATGAGACCCTGTCTCAAAAAAACAAAACAAAAAACAAGCAAAAAAAGTTATCTTGAAGCCTACTGTGTGGCAAACTGAACTCTTGTATTCAAAAAAATAAAAATCTCATTCTGCTTAAAAGAAGTTTATGGTTGAATGGAAAAGAACTAAGTATATATACATTGCACTATCACACATCTTAAGTGTGATGAATTACTGTGAACCAACTGTCATGAAAACATCTACAAGAGGGTGATTAATTATTTCTAAAAGACCTAAGAAGGCTCTTTTGTTGTAACATTTGAAGTGAGCTTTAAAGGTCAGAAATAACTGCACAACCAAATAAGCAACTCTGGTTTGTGGTCTTGGGGGAGATCATTGAATGAACAAAATGGGTTTCTATATGGGACATCCTTGTCTTTTGTGAAGTGGCATGGTTCATTCATCAAAATACATACAGGGCTAAAAGCATAGAAAAGTAAGTTTCAAACATGTCAGTCCAAGAGAACAAACATAGAGACACTTCCTGTGGAGGACAGTAATACACACAGTTTAGGGTAACATTGTTAGTCACTTGTCAATGAAAATGCAAAAACCTAAAGGTTGAGTTTTTTCACTCATCACTGCCAAGTGCAGAGTAACTTGACCATGTAGGAAAGGAAAGAGGAAGAAGCAGAATTCTTCACTTCTGTGGAAAAAAAAATGTCACCATCTTCTGACTCAGACAAAGTCAAAGAACCCAGATTTCTTATCCTCCTTATATTGTATTTAGTGAGTTGAGTCAACCTTAGTTAAGCCTCAATATATTGTAGACAGTACTGTTTACAAAATGCTGCTGTCCTTTGGTAAATCTAATAAAAAGTTTTCAATGAGACAGAAAGATTACACCATTAGCAAAGTTAAAGGAGAACAAGTAACTAGTAAAAATGATTCAAAGTGTTAGTGTTGGACACAGCAATAACTGCTATCCCCACAATTGTCACTGATGACTTAAAAGGAGGGGCACTGATGATAGACAGATAATGAAAAGCAACTCTACAGAAAATAATCATACAAAAATTCTCGATTTAATTCCTAATTAAACAATGAAAATATACCATATATTATCAGATTGGCAAGTATATAAAAGATTTTAATACTACTTTGCATTGGCAAGTGTATGTGGAAACAGGCACTCATAAATCCAGGGGTGGGTCCATGTTTTATGCCTGAAGCTCACATGATTTTAGAGACCTCTTGAAGAAAGTATACACAAGATGAATTATGACTTTGAATTTCTATTTAGAATGAGACTGTCTAACAAATTATAAATTTTTAAAAGATGACAGACATCACACACAACAAAAAATCCAGAAAAATAACATAACATTTACATTAAGGTACTACTCCTCTAATACAATTTCCCAGATTTTTGGTCATACATTTTCTGGTTATCATGTCTCATATGACAATTTTATAACATTTTATATAAACATAGTCTATGGCCATACCACCCTGAACACATCAAATCTCGTCTGTTTTATATAAATATGTATGTTGATTTTTCTCCAGCATACTGTCAAAAATTTATTTGATAGTTTAGAAAAGTTTCTTTCAGATTCACAACTAATTGAAATGTCACATAAACTTTTAAAGCAGCTAATAAACCTAGAAAAATCTCTAAGAATTTTCTTTTCTATATGAACCCCAAATGTGGTTATGTGATGTTTAATCCGTGTTAAAGATCACTTGAATTGATGACTTCATTTTGTAGTTAGGTCCATGAAACAGGGTTTCTCATGAGCTTTGTGTCACTGCTGTCCAGGATATTACTTCCTGACAAATCAACAATAAACTTCATCACTTTCAATGTATTTATATGATATACTCTTCATAAATATGACTATTAAATAATTTGAGTCTATTCATTACTTCTCATGCATAAATTACATTTTGTCCTTATAGTCATCTTTTTAAAATAATCAATGAAAGGAAATCCAGAAAACTCCAGCTTTCAAATCACCTACACCAGTTTTAGTTTTCTCTTACATAAGATTTTGTTTTTCATTCCTCTGTATTGATTTCAATCTTGTGAAAATAACTAGGACAAGAGTAAACCAGAATTTTCAGGACTCCGTGGATAATGACATCACAGGATTAAATGTGATAACTGGGTGATTGGAACTATTTTAGGATATTTGTTCAGAAAACAAAATATTTATTGTACTGAGGCAGCATCACAGTCACCTAAAGAATACAGAGAAATTATAGCATAAAGTCATTACCAACAAAGTACAAGAGACTATGAATACTTCTAGTCCTCTCAAAAGAAAGTGACAGATGTATTGTAGAATATGAGACCATTGTCCTTAAGAAACACAAAGGTAACTGCTAAGAAGCACAGGATGTCTGTGAAGCAATGTCAGCCTTGCCTGGGGAGAAGGGGGTGTGTGGGCTTGCCTGTGAGTTGTCTTTAGCATAATTTTCTGAATGATGCAAGGATATTAAGAAACCAATGATTTATTACTATTTCCTTGTGTCTCAATATTTTCTCCCCTGCAAGTTTAGATTTGCCTTAGAATTTTTTTTTTTTAATCTTTGTTGGCTACAACCTAGGTCCAACATTCTGAGCTTTTTAAAATAAATTATTCACCTTTAAAGATCCAGTAGAATTATATTGCACATTGCATTACCTGCTGAGTTAACAAGCCATCTCTCCCACTCCTGGGAACTAATGGCTTCTTTTAAAACAGAACTATTTGGAAATGAATGGCCCCACGTGAACAACACTAATTTTGATGATTTCAATGAACTTTGGTCCCTAAGACCTCTGAGATATGAGTTCAATTTGTATGCCATTAAAGAGCAATTATTCCTAAACAAGCCATACATTTCTTGTTAGAAAGAACCAAGCACGTATATCACCACCACCACCACCACCAAGTAAATCTCTCTCTGAAGCACCCTGAGAAACCTGCCTGAGAATTTCAGATTTACTCTGAAGAAAGCCCATGTGTACAAGGTCAAGTCAAACTGCCATTTTTCTCTTTGAACAAATGCAGACTAATAAAAGTAACAGTAATATTCTGATAACCTGATGTTCTCAGCTTAGCTTAAATAATAGAAGATTAGTTTGAGGACACAAGAAGATAGTTTTTGAAAAATGGAGCCTCAGTAGTTGGGCATGCAGGCACACACCTATAATTCCAGCACTTTGGAGCCTGAGGCAGGAGGACCACTTAGTGTTCAAGGCCAGCCTGAGCTACATAGTGAGTTCAAGGCCAGACTGAACTACATAGCAAACCTCTGTTTAAAAAAAAAAAAAAAAAGACTCAACAATTATACAACCTGATCTTGAGAAGTGAAAATTCAATTCTTACCAGGGAACAATATATTAAGGGCTCCAGGGCAAAACAATAGTACCAGGGGTCACCAAAGTAAATCCATGTCTCTACTTTCTTGGTATTTCTTCTTTCCCCTTCTAACACCTCTCTACTTTGTTTCTCATGATATAACTTCTAAGGGCCATCTTTCAGGACTCTCCACTTCTCTACCCCCTTCTCCTCTTTCCAACCAATGAATCTTACTGAGACAGGAAGGGACAACAGAGTGTGAACCACAACCCATAGGAAAGCATTCTTGTGATTACTGATGAGTCTGTACATTTCAGTGTTTGAGTCAGACAGTAGTCTAGCCAGTTGGGGCAAGAGCACCAGAGACACATGGTATAGAGCATGACAACTAACCATCAAAATCCCTTCAAAATGAGATGAGAAAAAAACACATATGTCAAAACAGAACTGTGTATTTGCCTGACACGTCCCTTGTGGACCACTCCCTTACTCAGCCATTCAACCATCTATTGAATGTCTAAGTGTAGAACACCAAGTTGCCTGCTAGAAATAAACACTAGTAAAGACAGGCTCTGATCTCAAGGAGCTTAAAGTCTAATGAGGACGATAAACAGGTAAATCAGTAAGATTCATCCTGGGTAACAATAGCTATAGGAGAAGGATATTTGAGTCATCTTGAACAGAAAGTAAAAGGAAATACAGAAGACTTTCTATAGGCTGTGAACTCCAAGCTAAATTCCATCAATTAGAGAAGTCAAGTAGGATGGAAATCCACATAAAAGTATTGCCTTGCATGTAGGTACATGCATCTGCTCCTGCATCCAGCTGGCTAGATTCCAGCTGTGTCACTTGTCTATATTCAGCTTCTCATTATTACATTTCACATCCAGACCCCTTTTCATTCATCTCAGTGGCTAAAAGGAAGATAATAATACAAATTAAACCTTGAAAACAAAGGCACTATTACCATTAGTATCCATGAATCACAGAAAAATATGATCCCTGGATAGTCTTGGGAAAAAGAAAAACACACTCAATTGAACATATTAAAACTATGCAAGTATATCCATCACAGTGGAAATCCAGGCTCTGGAAAGACAACTCATCTTCTCACTGAGAAATAGAGTCCTGGACCTGAAATGGGAGAAGCCTGTACAACTGGAGACAGGGGCATAACTGCCACATAGTATCACACCCACCAAAGGTTCACTCTGAAGAAAAAGAACATTGAGCCACTTTGCTACCTTCAGAGAAAGAAGGAAAGAGATAAGAGTAACCGTGGGCTGCTGGCAACAGGTCAACAGATCCAGAGAATTTATGTTGTGAAGTAGAAAACAGGTGCAGTCAGACTGTGCTCCCAGTTCTGTCCAGGGCCTTGACAACAAAGAGCTGGAGACACCCACTCTGCTCTGTGACCAGATACAGGAGCGCAAGGGGTCTAGGCTGGCAGCAGGAAAGGAACACTACCCCTCCTTGGAACAGAAGATACATGGAAAAAGGCATCACATAGCTGAGAGCTGAGTGGGCGGGCCACAGAAGGAAGACTTGGGCAAGAGACACAGAGGAGACTGCTAATTGAGGAAAGGTCCCAGATCTTAAGCCCAATAGTCAGAAAGTTAAGACCAAAGGGAGAGCTAAAAGAGCCATTGTAGTGAGAATCCAGTGGACTATAGCAGTTGGTAGTCAGTGAGATCATACCTCCTATGGAACCTGGATTTGCTGCAGAGAAAGGACTGCTCAAACCTGCAGTAGAACTTTGCAGAGTTCAAATGTGCAGGAGATCTGGGAGAGAAATTCCAGCCCTGTGGTCAGAAACCAGTTTGAATCTCAGTGGACTTTGGCAATAACTGAGATTATCTGACTTGGATTTGCAGATTGTTACCCACGTTGTCTATCAGTGACACAGTGACACTTTGAAAGGGACCACCTTTATGTGTTCCTTTTGCTTTATTTTATTTAGCTCTCTTTTTTCTTTCTCTTTTTTTCTTTCTCTCTTCTTCAATTCTCTTCTTTCTTGTTCCTGTTATTGTCATACTTTTTCTCTTCATTGTTCTTGTTCATACAGCAGTGAGTACAGTTTCTAGTTGCCCTGTTGCTGTTTGCTCAGTTTTGTATTTGTTCCTTCTGTTTCTCTTTTCCTC
Organism: Thryonomys swinderianus; assembly: GCA_004025085.1. Lineage (NCBI taxonomy): Eukaryota > Metazoa > Chordata > Mammalia > Rodentia > Thryonomyidae > Thryonomys > Thryonomys swinderianus. Next base: position 19,663 of record PVIC010013731.1, on the reverse strand, counting down.
TAGTCTTCATCAGTTTTCCAAGGTTCACATGATCTTTCTGTGTCCTCTGGCCCTATTTCTAAACTCTCTCTCCTTTTACCTCTCTTTTACCCCAAACTCCTTCTAAGTCTTCTCCCCAGAGGGTGACGCTGCTCTATTGAAGGGCTTGTATATAGTAAACATATTTCTGGTTAGTTATTAATTTTAATATGTGGTCATGGGTCTAGTTCATAGGGTTAAGTGTCAGAATAGTGGCTGCCACAGTTTGTCATTCTCTGGACTGCACTTGACATGATTGTTGTGGGGATCGCATTACTTTTGCAGGGTGGAATGACCATTCTTTCAAGTGTCTTTTCTGGTGGTCTAGAACTGAGATTGCTCAAGGACCATTACAGACTCAAGGCCCAATGCCCAACTATACCTAGAGAACAACCCAGGAAGTAGCCATTCCCTAAAGGTTCTAAATGTTAGTAAGAAAGATACTTGTAATAAGCATCTTACAGGCAGCAGCCCAGAAATTAAACAACAACAACAACAAAAACAAAAATGAAAAGAAACTGAAATAAGATACAAAGCCAGAATTCCAGATTACCAAAAGGAAATTTAGGGACTAATGAGATAGAACAACCTGAAATTCAACCACCTGGACCACCTGAACTGGTAACAAAAGAGGATCTGGAAAAAAGTGAAATCAGAAATAATTTCTCAGAAAACAACACAGTATCCACAGTGGAAGATATAATTAATAACTCTTAAGAAGAACTGAAGAACATGATGGAATCCGAGTAAACAAAAGTAATGGAATCCACTAAACAGATGTTAATGGCCTCAGTTCACCAATCAAAAGAAATAGATTGGTAAAATGGATTAAGAAGCAAGATTCAAAAATATATAAAGAATACAGAGAGTTATCAAGAAAATCATACACCCTGATCAAGTTGGATTCATCCCAGGGATGCAAGGCTGGTTCAACATATGTAAATCAATCAATGTAATACACTATATTAACAGACTCAAGGACCAAAACCACATGATCATCTCAATAGATACAGAAAAAGCATTTGACAAAATCCAGCACCCATTTATGATCAAAACCCTACAGAGAATTGGAATCAATGGACTTTATCTCAATTTAATACAAGCTATTTATGAGAAACCAACACCCAGCATCATATTCAATGGGCAAAAACTGAAACCTTTTACACTAAGGTCAGGAACGAGACAAGAATGTCACTCTTGTTCAATATAGTACTGGAAACATTAGCCAGAGCAATCAGGCAGGACAAAGATATAAAAGGAATAAAGATAGGAAAGGAAGAAGTTAAACTGTCATTATTTGCTGATGATATGATACTCTATCTTGAAGAACCTAAAAACTCAACCAAGAGACTGCTAGACTTAATTACCAAATTTGGTAGTGCTGCTGGATACAGGGTCAATGCTCAAAAATCAACAGCCTTTGTCTACACAAACAACAGACTCACTGAAAGAGAAATTGGGGAGGCAATCCCTTTCACAGTAGCACCCAGAAAAATGAAATATCTAGGAATCACCTAACAAAGGAAGTGAAAGACCTCTACTCTGAAAAATATAGGACTCTGAAAAACGAGATAGAAAAGGAAATCAGAAAGTGGAAAGATATACCTTGTTCCTGGATAGGGAGAACCAACATCGTCAAAATGGCTATACTCCCACAACTACTATACAGATTCAATGCAATTCCAATTGAAATTCCAATGGTATGCTTCACAGAGCTAGAGAAAATAATACAAAAATTCACCTGGAAACACAAGAAACCTAAAATAGCAAAAGCAACTCTAAGCAACCACCGCATGTCAGGGGGTATTTACAATCCCCGATTTAAAACTCTACTATAAAGCCACTGTGATAAAAACTGCATGGCACTGGCAAAGTAACAGACCCAAGGACCAGTGGAATAGATTAGAAGACCCAGAAGCATCCCCAGATACACTAAGCCACCCTATCTTTGACAAAGGAGGCAAACATCCCCAATGGAGGAAAGACAGCCTCTTTAACAAATGGTGCTGGAAAAACTGGGCTTTAACCTGCCAAAAGCTAAAGCTAGACCTATCTCTTTCACCATGCACAAAGCTAAACTCACAAAGGATACAAGATTTAAACATTAAACAGAAACAATAAGCCTGCTGGAAAACAGGCTAGGTAAAACTCTTGGAGACATTGGCTTAGGCAGAGACTTTATGAATAAAACCTCTATAGCACAAGAACTAGCAGAAAGAATCAACAAATGGGATCTCATTCTACTGAAAAGCTTCTGCACAGCCAAAGAAGTCCCTGGCACTGCTAAAAGACAACCAACAACATGGGAAAAAGTCTTTACTAGCTGTGTATCAGACAAAGGGCTATTATCTACAATATATAAAGAACTCAAACAGATCAGTCTCCCCAAGTTTAAAGACCCAATTCAAAAATGGGCTTCTGAAATGAACAGACACTTCTCAGAAGCAGAAGTCAAAGCAGCCAAGAAGCATATGAAGACATGTTCAACATCACTGGTCATTCAAGAGATGCAAATGAAAACAACACTGAGATTTCATCTCACTCCACAAAGAATGGCCACGATCACAAAATCAACTAACAATAAATGCTGGCATGGCTGTGGGAAGAAAGGAACCCTTCTCCACTCTTGGTGGAATTGCAGACTTATGCAACGGTTGTGGAGATCTGTGTGGAGATTTCTCAGAAAACTAGGACTAGGGGTCCCACTTGACCCTGCTATCCCCCTGCCAGGAATATACCCAAAAGAATTTTAAATATCGTATTGGAAAGACAGATGTACACCCTTGTTCATAGCAGCTCAGTTCGTGATAGCTCAATCTTGGAAACAACCCAAATGCCCATCAACTGGAGACTGGATAAAGAAGATGTGTTTTTTTAAAAAATAAAATGGAGTATTATTCTGTCATAAAGAATGACAAGATTGATTCATTTATGTGCAAATGGAGGCATCTGGAGGATATACTAAGTGAAATCAATAGATCACAGATAGGCAAATACCGGATCTTCTCTTTGATATGAACACCTGTAGATGCAAATGAGCTCTAGAAAGTATGACAGTTTTTATACAATGGGAAATTTCCATCGGAAATTTGGTGTGGGAATGTAATGAGGGAAAGGAATAAATATGATGCAGAAAGAAAATAAAAGAGTATGTAGAAAGGGGGTAGGGAGGTGTGGGTGGGTAGAGATATGGGTAAAAATGAGAATTAACTTGTTTCATATACTGGTACAAATTGCCCAATGTTGTATGTGATTGTGAGATATATATAAATTGTACCAATAAAGAATTCAATAAAATATATATAAAGAACTTAAGAAATTCGGACCCCGCAATAAAGACCCAATTCAAAAATGGGCATCTGAAATGGACAGATATTTTTCAAATGAAGAAATAAAAGCAGGAAGTGGGCATCGGAAGAAGTGTTCAACATCCCTGGTCATTTGAGAGAGTCAAATGAAAACAACACTGAGATTCCATGTCACTCCAGAAAGAATGGCTGCTATCAAGAAATCTACCAATAACAAATATTGGCAGGTCCATGAGGAAAAAGGAACCCTTCTCCACTGTTGGTGGGAATGTAGACTGGTGTGGGCTCTGTGGAAATTAGCATGGAGATTCCTCAAAATACTAGGATTAGAGGTTCCATTTGACCCTGTTATTTTCCTGCTGGGTATATTCATGAAAAAATAAAAGACATCACAGTTTGTAATAGATAAATCTTGGGAGCAGTTCAAATGTCCATTAACTGGGAACTGGATAAAATGTGGTTGTCTATAAAATGGAGTATTACTCAGCCATAAAGAATGATAAATTAGAGACATGTATAGCTAAATGGATCCATATTGAGGCCATACTCATAAGTGAAATAAATAGGACACAGAAGTATAAATAACATTGCTTCTCTAGTGTAAGAAACTGAAGGTGTAAATGAAGACCAAAATTATAATAGATATTGTAAAGTAGGAAGAAAATCTTCAAAGGGGAAGGTAAATGGGGAGGACCAGGGGGCAGGAGAAGGCAAAAAAGGGAACGAAATATTTAAAACCAAATATTGGAAACAAAGGTTATGTACATTTGTAAGGTGAATAGGATGGAGAGAGGGCAGAAATGAATCAAGATATATCATATACAGGTACAAACTCTCAGTGATGAATGTGAAAATAATGTATACTTAAATGGTATAAATAAACTCAATTTTTAAAAAAGTATCCAGTGATATGCCAGACAAGGATTTTCCACTCTAAATTAAAAATCTAATCCTTAAAAAAAGTACACATTTATCTCTAATTTATGACTGACCTTAAAGGATCCTTGAAAGAGCCTTGCAATCCATTGCCATCTGGAAACTTCCAGTGTTTATCAACATTTTAATAGAGCAGTCAAACATTCTTGACCTTGTTAAGTTCAGTTCAATGTCTCAGGATTTATTTTCCTGGGGAAAAAAAGTAAGGTTTTTTTTTTTTTATTGCTGTTCATCCAGCAAGTATTATATGGCAAAGTCCATATGCTAAAATATTTTTAAGACTGTTGTTGCTCTGCTCCCAGGTAGATGTGCAGAAAAGTAATCAAATGTTCAAAAAATTAAAATGTTTTAGTTAATTAAGGATCTACCATTTTAGAAAATAAAAGAGCATGTATATAGGGGGTAGGGAGGTGTGGGTGGGTAGGGATATGGGTAAAAATGAGAATTAACTTGTGTTGTATACTTGTACAAATCCCCCAATGTTATGTGTGATTTTGAGATGTATATAAATTGTACCCATAAAGAATTAAAAAAAAAGAATCTACCATTTTAAATAATACTTTACTTTGTAAAAATAATTTCAGGAACAAATTAAAGACAAACTGCTTGAAGTTTGCTCATTATACTTTGATAGGGGTACTTCTTATGATTTTTATGATAATCCTCATGCCAAATGTGGTGGGTAGGCCTGTAAACCCAGTACTTGGTAGGCTGAGGCAGGAGTATCAGCATGAGTTCAAGGTCAACCTGGGATGCATAATGAGTTCAAAGCCACCTGAACTACATAGTGAGACTTTGTCTCAGAATATAAAATATAATAATCCTCAGGTTACATAGTGTTATTCCTTTTTTATAAACAAGACAAGTAAGGTTTAAAAAATTAAATTACCTACCCAGTGCTACACAGTTGGTAAAATTTAAACTACCCAGTACCTTTCAACATTTCCCAAAATGTCTGCAGGATGCAAAAAGACTCCATGGTCAAAATAGTTTGGGAAACAGTCAGTGAAAACAATAACCTTTTTTCACTGTCTGAGGCATCTCAGACAATTGACATGTGCTTTGTAAATCTCTAAGAACAAAGCATCTGCAACAGCTCTCAACCATACTTGGTATAAAACTTTTTTTTACCCAGAAATATCTCATGAGACTAACCAGTGAACCTAATCAGGTAAATGTTGTCCTGTGATACTTTCCACACCATGCAGTAACCCAAGGATATAACTCTGAAAACTTTTAAGAAACTAGTTTATGCAGGCTGTTGTGAGAACTGAGGGAGAGACAAAAGCAGCAAGCCTGACATATACTATAACTGATGAGGAAGAAGCGTAAAAGATACAAGTATCACAAGCCAAATTTCCCTCTTCATCAAGGACAGCCATTAGGGACTGAAAGCAGAGCCTAGATCCATTATCTTTATTTTCCTCCATTCTAATTCAAACAAGAAAGAAGCCAACCAAAAGAAGTGTCTCAATTTACCCTCGGAAACATGCAACACCCAGAGAAATCTCGTTAAAATCTTATAAATGGAGAGTTTAACATGACCAGGGTAGCAATTGACCCAGCAATCTGCAAAAATGATGTAACAGTGCCTGAATTTGAACATCTCTAGACATAACAAAGAACAGTTCCATTAGCAGACTAGCAATGCTTGATCTCAGCACACAGAGAAATTGGAGGAAGCAGCATATTTTTATAAAGCATAAGTCTGTTATGTTGCAATATGAATATTAATAGCACCTGTGGTTTAATAACAAAAAGGTTGAATAAAGTGCATGTGTCTGAGAATTCCTGTTGTCAGTAACTGGAAAGGACTGTACTAGGGAAATGCTAGCTACCTTACAATGCCTGTAGCAGTGACTCACCGAGATTCAGACACCAGCTAATGAGGCTCTGAGAGAAGGTCTGGCAGAGGCAGCCCTGTTCAGGGCTGCAGAAGTTCTCAGCTGGTTCTGTTTTCTGCAGTGTTCTGTTGTTTCTACAAGTCAAGATACAATACAGTATTACATTGGTCCAAGGATATCTGATCTGCCATCAACCATGTTAGTTTGCTGAAGAAAAAAAGCCATAGCGTGAGTTTGCTTCTTTGTTTTGGGTTTTGAATATTAAAATCCTTTACTGTTCAGTTCAGAGCAGGATCAAGTGGGTAAATAACCAAACCTTAAGGAGTTTTTTGTGCTGCCCCAAGAAATCCTTCTACCAATCTGACCAGAGAAGTGCCTCTCAGGCCTGGCTGTCAATTTGCAGGCTAGGTTTTTGTTTTGTTTTTAATACGTATGCCTAATCTTAGAATAGTCCTCTAGATGATTGTCAATAAAGGTCAAAAACCTTTAAAATGCTGTTGCTACTTTTCGTGAGGACCTGAGTAAGTGATTTCATCTCCAATGACTGATCCAAACATTCGAAGTCAGTAAACTGAAGAGAAGTTCCCCTCCTTTGATCCCCAAGCAGCCTGCTGCTCGGGCCCCACACAAAGGACAGTAGTAGACAAGACAAGGCTGATCAAAGAAATGTAGGGGCTTTGGTCAAGGCTGAGTGGTGGAATCATGGAAATGCTGAGCAGACGGGCCGAGGAGCCCGGCCCACAGGGGAGAGGGATCTGCAGACCCCTCTGGAGCCCTGTTTGGGGCAACTGGAGGCCACTGGTGGCCATTTTTGTCACTTATAGAATCTGTAGCTGCCACCGCCTAGGCTGTCACCTTCCCCATTACCTATAAATAAAGCAACAGTTTTTCTACAAAATTTCATAGACAGACTAAAAAAGTATAAAAGAGAATCTGCTGGCCAAGGAATTCACTCTCTTTTGGGGCAGTAACATCCAGACTTTGCTTTGCAGGTGTAAATAGGAGTTATACTTTTTAGACTTTGCCTAATTAATTTTGAGGACAAACTTATGAAGATGTATTTTAATTAAAGACCATACATATTTTTAGTTTCTATAATCATTGCTCCACTGCTTTGCACAACAATGAGACTATCGTTTCTCCTACATGTAAAGTTCTTTCTCCATGTTTTAGCTCATACAGTAAACTAGAAGTACTTTATACCTTTACTAGTATGAGGGGCAAAAACAGAAACCTAACATTACCTTAATTAATCTTTTTATTATAAGCATTTTTACACAGGATTTTTTTCTCTTTAATTGTCTTTATTATCCACTAAACTTTACAGAAACAGTATCTTTTCTATTCTTTCATTTTTGTGTAGGAAGGTGGGGCTGTTAAGACTTGAACCCTTTACTCTTCTAGTGTATATCTTCATTTACACTTAATTTTAAGAAGCACGCTGTTTAATACATTTTTTTTTTCCTTTTTGAGACAGGGTCTCGCTTTGTAGTTCAGGCTGGCTCTGAGCTCACTATGTAGTCCAGGCAAGCCTGGAACTCAGCAATCCTCCTGCCTCTGCCTCCCGAGTGTTTAATACATTTTAAGTGAATGACATTCTTATAAAGGATGATGGGTCACATAGTCTATTTTAAATGATATTTGGAGAGATGTCTCTTCAGAGTAACCTCTTTTGTGGTGACACTTGGAACTGAAGCTGGAGGCACTCTTCCTCTGAGCTACATCCCCAAAGTCCCCCTTCTTCTTTGGTATTGGGGATGATACCAAAGTGCAGAACCTTGCACTTGCAAGGCGAGCACCAGAACCACTGAGCTAAATCCCTGGCTCTTCTCCCCCTCCCCCTTTTATTAAGACAATGTCTGGCCAAGTTGTGTGGCTGGGCTCAAATGCTTCTAGCCTCCCTGCGTGCTAGGATTATAAACGTGCACAACATGCCTAGCTCCTTTAACATAACATTTTCGTAGTGTATGAAAAATGAATGCATAGAAAGAACTTTTACATTCACTAAGACGTCTTACTGATTTCATTTTACGGTGAGTCTTTTTATACCATCACTACTGTTCTTATCAGGAAAAATCCTATATGATCTTCCACTGAACCCCATTTCTTAAATGTTCCGGCATCTGTGGCAAGTTGGGTAAAGGCTTTAACACAGGTTCCTCTGAGGGACACTTTAGATCCAAAATAACCCACAACTACGTGGTCTTGAGCAGACAGAGGCCTAGGACCATAATTACTATCATCCTTCGGAGAGTAAGGGGAATTTATTCCAGGGTCTCCACAGATTCTCAAGTCACCCCAAGTAATATTTGCATAGAACCTACACAACATACTTTAAATTGTTCCTGGATTATTTAAAATACCTAATACAGTATAAATGCTATGTAAATATACAGTATACTGTATTGTTAGTGTATTGTTCACAGAGTAATGACAAGAAACAAGTCTTTACATGTTCAGTGCAATTTTTCTTTCAAATATTTTTCATCCACAGTGAGCCAAATCTGCCCACATGGACTCTGCAGATGCCAAGGGCTGACTGTACATGCTTTAAACTAAAGTACTCTGTAATTCTGCAGAAACCCATATGAATCACAGAAAGCCCCACCACACACCTGTGAGCCGCACATCTGCATTTCAAGATGGCTTTAGGCTTTTCCTACCAAAGCATTGTAACATTCATAAGACAGCAAGTGTTCATGCCTATAATCCCAGCACTCAGGAGGCAGACACAAGATTGCTGAGTTCAAGGCTTGGCTGGGCTACCTAGTGAGCTCAGGGCCAGCCTGAACTACAAAGCCAGACCCTGTCTCAAAAAAAAAAAAAAAAAAAAAAAAAGAGATAGCACAGTGTTTGTCTTCCCGAGACTGAGAACTTGTGGCCTATACTTGTATAGCTTGCTTCCCTTATCCCATGTTCTTACACTGTATAATGTGAGTGCTTATGAAGTTTCTTGAAGCAGTTGGAGGAGAAATTATCTAATATATGTCAAACCACCTTTAGAAATCTTCAAAGATATTTGCCCTTTTTCTTCTCTAAACAATCTTTCCTCCAATCCTTCTCCCCTATCCAGAGCTGTTTGTGGCTTCTGTTGTTTTGGTTTTCCACTTGTTGGATTTTTCTATCCTCCAACTTATGTGAAGCACTCCGGCACATTTTGCACTTTTTCATTGTTGCATTACTACTCTGATCAGTAGAGCAGAGAGACAGGATAAGAGGAGAGGAAGAAGGGGAAAGCTGTAAATACTTCTCTGCCTTGCCAGTTTCTGCCATTCTGAAATCATCTTACTGAAATCACCGGTTTTCCACAATGGAGGCGAGAACTCCTGAGGGACCCAGTTTCTCACTGTGCACAGTGCACAACCCCATTTCCTTTCTTTTTCCTGCTGAGCTGAGGAGAATTTTCTCCAAAGCACTTGAGAGTATCACCTCTCTGTTAAGCTGGAGAATCTAGAATTATCCTGAATTTAAACATTCAGCAGCAGGACCCAGACTTCCTCCGTGCCGGCAATGTGCCTCAGCTCAAGTTATGCGCCAGCCAGAATCATGCTCACTTGTGACTAACAGGCAACCTGCTTTGCAGTGGCTTAAAGTCCACTGGGGTTGGGTTTTCCTGTAACAAAAAGTTTGGCTTTAGGGAGATGATGCTTTCAGTTCATCAGTTCAAATCATTAAGTGGTGATCTGGGGTTGGGGGGCAGATGGAGCACTGAGTTCAGGGTCAGCAACCAGCAGTCACAGTCATTCCTGCTCTGTCCAGTTGTCCGTCTGTGCCCAACAGACCATGTGTTAATGGACTTCTTTAACAAAACGCCTGTAAGTGCAACTCTACCTTCCCACATCTTGTCAGCCACAGATCTCCCTGTCAAATTTGTCTCCCACCTGCTTATAGCTAAAGTGTAGTCCCTGGGTAGAAGAGTTGTCCAGTTTGATAAGGCCTCCGAGCCAGTGCTGAGGGCTGGAAGCAAATTCCATGTGCCAAGAGGCCGGCTGGAATCCGCGATACTCGGTGACCGGGCCCTCACTGGTCTGGATCTAAGATCCATAACCTGAGTTATTTTATCACCGTCATGTCTACCCCAAGACCATTAGCCAAACTCTGCCTTTGGCTCTTGTACCGTGGAGGTTGCCACGCTCGCTGCTCCTTCCATCCTTCCTCTAATGAGCTCCACTAACAGTGAAAATAAGGCCACTCCACCAGCTTGTGGTGGAGTCTAAGCTTGTTAAGAAGCTGCCATAAATCATTTCCCACTGACTTGGGAGTCTCCGATCCCGTGAGCTGTATTCCATCGCGTCTTGCCAGGGGAGCAGCTGCCAGAGCTCCTGAGGTCCAAACACAAAGTAAAACCTTTCTCTCTCCCTCTTAACATATGACAAAACTAACAGACAGAAAACCCTCAGCACGGGATCCCATCAGCCCTCCAGTTTGCCGTGCTGCTCTCAGTTTTGCAAGACTAGCTGATTATATACAAGCAAAACTGTCGTTCTTGAAGTCTAACCCTATGACCAAGTTCTAATGATAAACGCTGTGGCTACGTCTAATCTGGTGTTTGCCTGTTCGAAAGTTTTGCCCTCCTGGTACCATTTTAATGCATGATGATCTGGAGCTGGGGTTGATTTCTGGCCTGCGCTTTTTTTTTTTTTGTTTTTTGAGACAGGGTCTCACTTTGTAGTTCAGGCTGGCTCTGAGCTCACTATGTAGTCCAGGCAAGCCTTGAACTCAGCAATCCTCCTGTCTCTGCCTCCCGAGTGCTGGGATTACAGGCATCAGCCACCACACCCGGCACTGTGGTATGTGGTATTGATGGCTGGTGGGCGTGAGTCACCACGCCCAGCATTGTATGTGGTTACCGGGGATCAAACTCAGGACCTTGTGCTTGCAAAGCAGGCACCAGAACCACTGAGCTGACCCTCTGGCCCTGGCCTGCACTTCTAATTTGCTACCGTATGAAGACTTCCCCAGAGGTTTAGTGCTTGATTCTGTTTTACAAAACCATCTCAGATAAAACACTCTCCATTAATGAAAGCAGGTATAGCGCCCCAACACAGGCCTCTTCTCAACCTTCCAAAAAGAGCTCTAATTTTAAGAAATAAGGTACCCTTGAAAAATGTGGGGTTTTGTCCAATTTTTTATTAGTACTTGTTTAAATAGTATATAATGATCACATTCCCAGTAGGGAGTTCTTTCTCTATCCTCCTTTCTCCTCTCTCTCTTCACCCCTCCATCTTACCTCCTTCCCTCCCACAAATGCTCTCTCACTTCCTATTATACAGCGTTTCTCATTTTTAATTTTACTAGCACAACTTAGATTTATATAATGTTCGCATTCATCGCAGGGAATTTGTACCTTTATATGACATACCTTGATTCCTTTTGATTTCCCATTCTTCCTCCCTCTCTTCAAGCCCCTTCCCCTTCCTTATTTATCAAAGCCCCGTTTCCATGTTTTGCTTCTTTTCTCATTATTTTCTTTTTCCTTCCTTCCTTTCCTCCTCTCTCCTTCTCCAGTTCCCCTTTCTTATGGGATGATTTTTTATTTCACATTGTCTATTATGCCTTTTGGTGACTATTTACATTTTAATTCCTTATACTAGAAAAATAATGCAACATTCACACATGTGTGTAAGATGTACTTCACTTAAATGTATATCTAGCTTTTCTTTTACTGTATAACTATATTTTTTATTTTACTTATAAAAGAATGTGATATTTAAGCTTGTGTATCTGACTTATTTCACTTATATAGTCTCAACTTTTATCCATTTTTCTACAAATAAGAATCACTTAAGTTTATCTTTCTTTATGGCTTTATGGTAGAATAGTTCTCCACTATATGCAAACATCACATTTTCTTTTTCCACTCATCTGTGATGGACATATGGGCCACTTCCAAGATTTAGCTATTACGCATTGTCCTTCTATGAACATGGTTGTGCTTGTACCACTGCAATAGGATGTCTTTAACTCTGTCAGGAGGATACTTGCAAGAGGAAAAGCTGGACAGAACAGAATTTCTAGTTTTAGTTTACAAATATCAATACTTTTCCCCTACTGTTCATACTACCTTTCTATATTGCTGGTGGCAATAAAATACGAGGGCTTTTTAAAAGAAAAATTCTCATCCTGTAATTCCCAAAATCCTGTTAATTACACAACCCTTTGCCACAATCCACTGAGGCTAACACATGACTTCTCCTAGGGTGGTAACTCCTACCCCAGTTTCAGAAGCCTCCACAATTTTCCTTGACTTGGAGTTCATTGACTCTGAGAACCGTGACAGCTTGTGACAAGGTGAGCCCCAACAGTTTTGCTCCATGTGTCCAGCAGCTGAACAACACTGAGAGGACTTCTTGGCTGCATTTTGGTATAATAATTTTGTCCAAGGTCCAGCTGTGTATTGTCCTGCAGGTCCCAAATCTAAGACATTGGTCCCTTGAACAGAGAGTAAATTAAACCAGACTGCTTTGCAGCTGCTTCAAAGTCTATGTCAACATGGCGACACACCCAAGAAAAACAGAGAGGTGTCACCAAAAACATCTCTTGAAAAATACCATTCTGTTTTACTAGAAGCTCCTGGGGGATGGACCAGAGTGGTTCTCACGATGCTTCGTAGCGCTACACTGAACTTCCTGAAAGTCTTCACCTGCTTCTGTGCAGGCAAACACTACCACACAGAACCCTGCCTAGTCAAAGAGTGAGAAAGGAAACAAATGCTTATACTTGAGTTTTGGTATCTCTGAGCCCATGAAATTCAGAAAGCTGTCTAGACTCTCCTTACTCAGAACTATCAAGCTTACATCACAACAAAGCCATCCGGACAGCGTAAGAGTTAAGAGTTCTGCTTCCTGGATGTCTTCTTCTGTAACAAGTATGTGGAAATGAAAATGTTCCAAGTTTCACAACAGAAAAACTGACATTTTTGTGCCTGTCTGGAAGGTACCACATCTGTTTTTGTATCTCAAATGTCTATGTCTCTGTGCTTTGTGGGTACCAACTATCCTCGTTTACTTAGGACAGGAGGATTTTCTGAGTCACAAAGTGCTGTGCTGCAACTAGGAAGGCCCAGGGCACCCCCAACCCTGTTTCTGTGCCAAAGATGAATAGAGACACTCAATTATCACTGAGATAAATCCTAATTGAAGCATCATAATTTTTTATGTCGTGTTACATCAAAAGGCAAAGATTATAATTCTTTTCAAAACTCCCTCAGCCCCAGATCCTGTCCCTAGTCTTAATCATTACCTACCCACATCATCTTTTCCTCATCTTTTGGATGTGTGTCAACACTCCCTACACTTCATGGTGCTGTATCCTGTACTCTAGATAACAATGCCAGAAATAGATGCAGGTTTTAGTTATTGGCTCTAAGGACCCAGTTGTGAAATACACATGTTTGTATTTGAGAGGAAAGCGGCTGAGGGAAGAATCCTACCTCCTTTGGCTGATTTGTGGAGTGAGCTCAGCACCACTTTTAGATAGGGAGTAATTAGAAATAATGAGCTGCTGGGATTATCCCAAGTCTTTAGGAGACATGGACTATGCCCCAAGTCATGCTGGCGATGAAGATGAGAACTCATTACAGATAAAAGCAGGAGAATTAGATTAAACTAATTTATTGGCACACATCCAGAGATTACCCTGAAGCATGGTAGTGGTACCACATAAATAATGCATGGTTCCACGGGGTCATGCCAACAAAGTGAAAACAAACCTGAGTTGTAGAGCTACACACTCAGCTGCCCTGAAGACCTCACTGTGTTCTTCTGTTTCATAGCTGGGAATTCATTTAAGGCTGGAGAATTGTGTTTCAGCTGTTCTTTTTCTGCTGAAATAATGTCATAAGTAATGTCCATCAGATGTAGCTCTGTCTGTGTGGATGGCGCCTGTATGCTAGCAAAGGATCCAGTCTCACAGAGAAAATTAAAGTTTCTTTACCTCTTGGCTTAGTTCCTGCTTCTTGTCTTTTCTTTTTTCTATCATATGAGCACTCCACTGGTCTCAGTCAGTCTTTCCTGAAAGGCCTGGACTACATTCTTACTTCAAAAAGACATTATAGACTCTTGCTCATATTTTAAAAGTAATAATAGTAGTAAATTAATGGGAGGCCCATGACAGACGCAGGGCTTCCCTGGAAGAGCCCTGAAGCCCAAACCCACACCCTCCAAATGAGAGAGGGAGAGAATAGCCCTCCTGGCTGGCCTTGTGGACATTTTTGCCAAGGATTTCTTATCTGGAAATTGTTCATATGTGTATCATGCATGTTTGAAATAATTTTCCCCAATTTGGAAAACTGTAAAGCAGCAATAAACAAATGAACCTTTGGTGAAAAACACTTCATAAGTACTACACATTCTTTTACAACTGTTTATTAAGGGGTCTCATTTCACCTACATTTTTGTATTGTGAACTCTCATTGCTTGTCCAAATCTCTAGTTGTAGTTGGGGTTCTAGCTTTCTATTAGCTAACTTAGATGTATTTTTCCCTAGTGGTTATTTTTTAAATGATCCTAGGAAAAGAACTTAAAACTGGATAACAAACACCTCTCCTAGGTACAGCTCTAAAGTCCAAAATGCATCAGCGTGGGCCAGTGCCTTTCTGATAAACTACTTATTTGATTCATCCAAAATGAATGTATAATACAAACATCAACAGTGATGCTCGAAATAGGCTTTGGCCATTTAGAACACAATGGCTGCGAGATTCCTCTGATGACAGGGTGGCCCACGCCACTGACAAGGACATGGTGAGTAAGAGGTTGATTGATTGGGTTTGCATGATTAAAAGTGTAGGCTGAGGAATGAACTGCTATAGATAGGATTTGCTTCATACTTCCTGCAAGGCCTCCTTGAAGTACTTTTGCCTAATTTCCTCAGAAAGATGCTAAAAACGCATTTCATTTGGAGAAATATGGGTGCACCTCGAGACCACAGTGTTAACGAAGCAAATCAGACAAACAGCTTTAACATCACATGGTTTTTCTCACATGGAAAACTCAATGCATAAATAAAGGACAAGATAAAAAAACAAATAATAGGGAAAAAAGGAAGTTACTATATCCCAGCACAGACATCTAAAAGTGAAACTTGTTTTAGTATCATTGTCTTATGTGTTTGTATGTTGTTTAGCCAATGAATCTGGTTGTGAATCTGTATATATTATAATCAACTTTATAAGAACTTATAAGATTGATAAATGAAACTGAGCGGGCAAATTAGAAGGGGATAAAGGAAAGGGAAAAAAGAATTGAGATTGTTAGATACAGCATAATGATTATCTATACAAATATGTAATAGAATTTTTTTAAAACTTCCATAAAACACTACCTTTAAAAAATTAATATAAAAATTTCTGAGGGGCGGAGGGTTAGCTCAGTGGTTCCAGCGCCTGCCTCGCAAGCGCAAGGTCCTGAGTTCAAACCCCGGTGACCACATACAATGCTGGGTGTGGAGACTCACGCCCACCAGCCATCAATACCACATACCACAGTGCTGGGCATGGTGGCTCATGCCTGTAATCCCAGCACTCAGGAGGCAGAGACAGGAGGATTGCTGAGTTTGAGGCTTGCCTGGACTACATAGTGAGCTCAGTCAGCCTGAACTACAAAGTGAGACCCTGTCTCAAAAAAAAAAGAAAAAAAAATCTCTTAGAACAGAAATTACATTCATGCTTCAGTTTCACTCACTCTCTGTCCCAAACTCTATAAATAGATCATTTTTTAAAAGCTGAATGTGGCACATACCACAAACATCTTTGGTATCAGGGAAGGAGAAAGTGATTTATCTTCATCACCGTCCACCACACACGCTCTTCGCTCTTCAGATTGTGAAGACACCTCTCCTTCCAGTTTCACAAGGGAAATAACAGAACTTGAAGTCTGAGTGTTGGGATCCTGGCTTCAGTCCATTTAGTGGCAAAAAGAATTCTTAAGTATTAACATTACATTTCAGCAGGGCACAAAGAGTAGATTTACATTCCTTCTTGGGTTAAGTTTTGCTTTTTATATTCATTCTCTTGAGATAATCAAAAGCATGTGTCCCCCTTACCTTGACAGTACCACCAGTGGTACTCAGAGTGAGCAAGAGGGCCAGTGGCCCTCAGGATAAAAACCAGAGAGGTCCGAGGGGCCATCAAGGTGACAGCTGAAAGGCTGTGTTCCCAGCCAAAAAGGGGATGCCGCTTCTCTCATATTATCATCCAGGTGACAGTCACCAAGCCATGAATACTGACTAATCTGAGTCCCACCAGAGACTCTTTAAAAAACATATCAGCGGGGCCTTTCGGCTTTAAATAGTCACTTCCTTGTGGTCAAACAAAAGAATCTTCAGTCAATTTATGAGGTATTAGTCTTCAAACTATGGATGAAAAGAGTTCTTTGCTGGTGGGGGTAGTTACTTATGGCATGATTGTTAAGGGAGGAATGATAGCATTACCACCTTTTTCTCCATCTTCTTTTTTTTTTTTTAACAGGCCTTCAGTTTTGATGACTGCTACAATATTTTTTTACTTGTTCTTCATTGGTTTCTTCTGGCCTTGAGTTTAAACTGGGCTATATTTCAAGGAGTCATGTTTAATTTTGTGTCAATAGAATCTGTAGGAATAGATACCCTGCCTTCAGTTACTTGTCTTCATTTGGAGGCATGTGGACAGGGAATCTGAATGGCTGCAAGCACCCTCTGAGATGGTTAAACCTTTTTCATTTCAGACAGTAAAGGTAAAACTATCTACACTAGAAGGAGGCTGGTGGATGTGTTCCAAACTCTAAAAATATCAAAAGTACTTCACAGAAGGGTACTTTACTAAACAGGAGAGCATTCTGTTGAATCCTCTCCTATTTACACAGCAGAACTTATCTGCATTCCCCCACCCCGGACAAGGATCCAGCCCCATAGTGACACTATGATAATTATACACTGCACGGAGAATGTGGCATATGAATAATAATTGACTCCAGTCCTCAACAGTAAATATTTCAATTGTTACTTTTTGGAAAACAATAAGAAAAACAGGAAACATCCTAGATTGTCATCTGCTGTCCCTCTATCTGCAACACTGCAATCTGACTTCTTCCTGTTTGAGAAATTAATACCATAAGAGATTGAGATTTGGAGAGAGCATGAGAGGTATTTAAATAAAAATTTTAAATTCTTGATATTGCTTTGCAAAGAGACCATCAGCAAGGTGCGCTGTTTCTCTTAGGAAATAAAAAGTAAATGCTGCTAAGAATGGGGAAGGGAAATGAGAGGCAGCTTCAAGGCGGGTGTCCCTTTCCAGTCCTGGCCCCTCTGGTCACTTTTATAGAGACTGTCCTCCCTGCTTATAGGTAACTGGGACAAGTTAATGAAAGAATCGTGCCACATGCCTTGTGAATTAAAAGGAGTTAGAGCTACATGTGGTTTTGTTGCATACTCAGACCCTGTGCTGCTTCCTGGAGGCAGTAGGAGCTCACTCGAGTAGGTCTGCTCTGTGCCAATTATCGATGATTACCCCCCTCCTGGGAGGATGTGGGACAGCCCTCTCCGGCTCCGTCATGGCTAGCTCTGGCTCTCTGGGCTGTGTGGGTCATCCACTTGCGAGCAGCCCACTAAGACAATATGCCAGCCCCACCTTAGTCTGTTTAACCCCTTTCAGTGTACAGAAAGTTTTGAAACCCCATCCTTTTTCAGATATTCAGAGGAAGTGGGAAATTCTCTTCCAAACACAGGAGATGTGCCTGCCATGCAGCTTATAACCATTCCTTCACAGTTTGAAGCCCTTGGATGACATCAAAGATCAAAAATGCTACTTGTCACCTCTGCCCAACCACAAAAATGAGTTCATTCTTTCAAAGAAAATACTAGCCACTACAAAATACAGTATTTATTTATTCATAAGATTTCTTCCTATTTAACTTCTCACTTGTGTCATCTAAGAGGTCTTTATGAATTCTAGTGCTTTTCATTTTTTATGGTGGGGATTGAACCCAGGGCTTTGCGCACGCTGGGAAAGCCCTCTACATTCCCAGCCCTTTTTATTCCTAATTTTGAGACAAAAATCTCACTAAGCAGAGCAGGCTGGCTTTGAACTTGCAGTCTTCCTGCCTTGACTACCAGGGATGTTGCCATAGCATCCTTGCACGTTGCACTTCAAACGGAGGCTGTCTGTTAGTTCCACTTGGGCTTCTAGAAGGTAACAATAAGTATTACTATACTCGGCAGCCATCAGATCTGGACTTCGGTTTAATGTGCAGTTTCTAGGCGTGGGCTGCCCGTCCTTTCCAAACATCTATTATGCCCCAGGTCCACATGGGTGTGGATAGGAGCGCGCTCAAGAGGCTGCCCTGCCGTGGGACGGTGTGTTGTACAGAGACACAGATATCTTTGATGAATGGTGAGAAAGCAGTCCAAGGACAGAGGAAGCTTTTCCAAGGAATTAGATGGCTAAAGAGCAAAGATTTGAAGGATGGGTAGAAACTGGAGCCAAGTCCCTAAGTGTGAAAGGAGTCAGCACGGACCGGGAGCTGAGCGAAACCCAGCAGGCTGGAGCAAAGAGGGGAGCCAGAGGGGGCTGGGGACGTAAGCAGCAGGCAGATCATATACGTCCAATTTGGCATTTAAATGACTTTGGCTTTTAATCTAATTGTAACAGGCACCCACTTAGTTGTTCTAAACACAGACATGACCTAATCCAGTGTGCACGTTAAGATGCCGCTGTAGGAATGACCAGTCAGGAGCCTCTCAAGTTGTCTGGGCTGGAAAGACTGATGGTTTAGCCTGGGCTGGGGTCAGTGGGGTTAGAGTTTGGGATCAACCGTTCCTCACACATGGTGGCGGATCTTTCAGCATGAACCACTTAGACCGACGCCTCCTAACAGCTGGGGAAGGAGAGGGGTGGTAGAATCTGTACTTACAAGAAGCTGCAGGGTATCTGACGTGCACAGTGTCTGAGGGTCTGTTGAGCATGAACTTGGAAATGATCTTATTGCTAAGAGAATCCTGGAAAGTGCAAGAGCTGTGAGTCTTTGTCTGCTGAAGGCCTCGTCTCCTGCAAATACTCTGAAATATCAGATTTGACTGTCACCAAATTTAGTCTTAAACAGAAACAGGGTTCTCTGTAATGGAAACCACGGTTCTGTTCGCAGTGCTCAGGAGAGCATGCATTTCAGATTCTCCCGCAGTGCTGATGAGGCTGTGCAGATCCACCCACACATTTCCTGACTTGAAGCTGCATGTTTAAGACTTAGTGGATGGGCGCGTGTCTGCTGGCATGCAACGGGGCAGAATTAACCGACTCCAGGCCACAAACCATCCTGGCTCATGTTAACAACACACTTAACAGGCTTCATTAATGAGAGCTATGCCATTCATGACACTTTTTAGAAACTTGACCTCCAGTGGGTGAAAAAAACTGAAAACTCCATCAAAATATATCCAAGTCGCACTACTCACAGAGTAATAAAGCAAGTATGCTGCCATTCTCCAGTCAGGCTGGCATGTGACATGTCACCGTGGGCACCGTTGGAGGCTGGCTCGAGGGAGGTATGCCAGGGACTAGCACACGTCACACTGTTGCTGGGTAGT
>PVIC010013730.1:0-37633 GCA_004025085.1 Thryonomys swinderianus | reverse complement strand
AGGCGCAGCAGGCACGGTGGCCTGGAGGCAGGGATGAGCGGTCTTCGGGGACCCTCAGAGTCACCCTGCTTCTCTACCTGGGGTCCACGCTGGCCGCAGGTCCAGCCTCTCAGCTGTCCCGGCAGCCTCCCTCCCACCAGGGACCCTGGGGATGGGCCTGCGAAGCTGGAGTCTGCCCGCAGTATTAATTGCTAATCTCCCTCATTTTCTTTGCCTCTGTCTGCCGGGGCTGTCTCATCCTGAGCCCCCGTGCTAATCAGAAAGAAGGACAAATCCGCTATTTGCATTCTTTCCCACCAAGCCAGGCAGCTCTGCAAGGCTAAACCTCTGGCCTGCTGGGAAGCCCCCCCCCGGGGGGGGCACTGCGGGAAGGAGGTGCGGACAGGCCTAGGGGGGCCAAGCCTTGGAAATGGAGGCTATGAGGGCCCAGTCCGCATGCCGCCCGCGAGGACTCCTTGTTGGCAGTCGGTCCTCTCCTTCATTGCACAGATGGGGGGAGCTGAGGCCTGGGGCTGGAGGGATTCGCTAGAATCGTCTGAGGCAGAATTAGGAGAGAGCCCAGGCCTCCTGATTTTCCAACCGCTGACCAGGCCTGGCCCTTGCTGAGCTGGACAGAACCTCCAGTCCCGGAGTCAGAGTGACTTCAGCGGAGAAGCACAGCAAGTCCCCACCCTGGATTTCCGTCCAGGGCGGCACTGCAGAGACGGAGAGAGTTCCGTGCTGAGCGCTTACGATGTGCCAGGTGGCACATGCTGTTCCGCGCCAACAGTCCACTGTCCTTCAGCTAATGCAGCAAGGCGAGTGGCACTAGTGCCCACCTCACAGATGGGGAAACCGAGGCTCCGGGAGCTCACGCGGCCTGCCTGCGATTACACCAAGTAAGCAGAGTGGAATCCCAGCCGGCTGTGCGTCCTTCCCGCCCAGGCTGCCGACTGCCGCTGCGCGTCCCCGCCGTGCTGCCCGCCCAGCTGCGCCAGCCTCGACCCCTCTTTGCACCCCCCCCCAGCAGACCCTCCTCAGGCTCCTCCTCCACGCAGCCCTCCCTGGCTGTGCACTTCCTCTGCTCTTCCTTGCTGGCCAGGAATCACAACGAACTGTCTACAGCCAACTCTGAGGGTCTTTGGAGGACACGGTATCACGCCACGAAGGCAGCTGGCACAGCAGAGGCGGCATGTGCCCTTCCCGTTCGAGCTTCGCTGTGGGCTGTCGGAAGGCAGCTTAATGCCTGAGTGTGGCGGGACCACGTGTGCCGATGTTCAAGGGCCCCTGAGAAGCCCGCAGGGAACAGGCCACAGCTGTGTCCTGTCAGGTTTGCGGAAGGCCCGGGGCTGGACCGCAGTGGCCAGTGGCCTCCTCTGTGCTGGACCCTGTGTTCTGTGTGTCACCGAAATGAACTACTGTGTGCTGGGCAGGGCGCTGCCTGCAGTCACAGCCGGGAGCTGACCGTGGGGCTGGCGGCAGGATCTCTGCCCAAGCCGGCTGGTTCCCATCCGACCTGTCCGTGTGGGCACTGGAAGCTCCCGCCTGCCCCTTCTCGGGGTGGGGCGCAGACCCAGCAGAAGTTCCCGTGGGGGCACAGAGAGGCCTGGGGACCACTCTGCACCGTGAGGTCCTATTTGGACTCAGGGCCGTATCTCAGCAGCCCAGAATCCCACCCCCCGTTTATGTCTCTCCCCTCCCGAGGCCCGGAGTCCTCTCCACCCAGCAAGAGGGAGGGAAAGGTAGAGACAGGAACACGGGTCTGTGTCTGCCGGAGACGCGCAGCCCAGGCCTCCCTGCGGGGCTGGACCCGGGGCCTCTGACGGATGGACGGACAAGGGCAGGTGGCCGTGTTTGGGAGCAGCCGCCAGCAGGAAATAACTCAGCTTTTCCCACCGAGGTGGGTCGGCCAAAGACAAAGGCAGCCGGGCCGTGAGAACAGGGGCCTGGCACAGTCAGCTCCCAGGGTTGGACAGACCCAGGGTGCTGGCACCCCAGGGCTAGCGCTGGCCGACTCTCTAGGCCAGGAGCTCCTGCCCGTCCCCAGGCCGGCTTGCGGGACACCGGACGGGCAGGGTGGCCAGTAGCCAGGCCCCCCAGGTGCCGCCTCTGGTCAGGCCCAGCAGATGTGGAGGCGGGGCCTCAGGGAGCGAGGCGGCACTGGGTCCGGCGAGAGCTGGCTGGGGGGGCAGACGCCAAACGTGTCACTTGGCTTCAAGGCCTCGAAAGCCCAGGCAGCCTCCCGGCCCCTTCCGCAAACCGACCCTGACCCCGCACCACCATGAGCAGCTTCTGGTCGCTGGCCCGTCTGCCGGCCCCGGTCACAGTGAGACACGGGATGGGGGTGGGGCCGACTCAGTTCAGGCTCCCTTAATCCTGGAGAAACCCTCTGAGCACTCATGTCCTTTGCCTGAGTCATGTGCTCTGGCTCATCCTTCCCGGGGAGGGGCTGGGCGCTCTCCTCTGCTTCCCGGAGAGAGGGTGCCGCCTGTCTTCCAGCACCTGTCTTCCCAGGCTGGTGAGCGACGGGGCCCTACCCTGCCCTGGCTGGGAAACCAATGCGGGCATTTCCCAGCCAGCCGGAAGGGCTAAAGCGCAGAGGGAAGCAGAAGAGGCCGTGCCAGGGCGTGCAGGGAGGTGCGGCCAACCCACATTTATTAAGCATTTACTATGTGCCAAGTGCTGGACTCAAAGTTCTCCTTAGTCCTCACAGCAGCTTCGGAGACAAGGATTAGCAGCCCATTTTCAGATGAGGAAAACGAAAACCCAGAGGGGCAAAGCAATTTAGTCAGCGGCAGCTCCAGAACTCAGACGCGGGGCTGCCTGCTGCCAGAAGGCCTGTTTCCCTTGCCCCGAGCTTCCTCCCACGCGTGGGCCCGAAGGAGCAGGCAGAGACCCCGAGGAGGTAAAGAGAGGGAACTGGGCGCCAGAGGAGTCGCCGGAGGGAGGAACTCAAGGGCCGGGGCGGGGCGCCGAGGAGCCCACAGCCGGGGTTAAAACCCCGTGTTCCTACAACCCGCTAAGCCGGAGAAATGAATTCTGATCCCTCCAAAACCCAACCTTGGAAAATGTGCGAGAGAAGGGGTCTCCTTCCAGGGGGCAGGAAATCCTGCACACCTCCTCCTGATGCCCCGGTAATGCCAGGATGTCCCCAATCTGCTTTGAGGAATGGAGAGATTAAGAATAATAAAAAAATTGCAATAAAATATGTGTGAAGGAGGGGGTAATTGTGGACAAACGCAGCATTCAAATTCATTTTTCAGCTCTTTTACACACCATTTCAATCTTATTTTCTGCTTGTTAATGAGATCTTGTTGCCTGGACTAGGCAAAACCTTCCAATATCAGGACGTAATTGCACATAATTTTCTCTCCTACTAGTGATTTGCATCAGTTTTTTAAAAATTCTGGGCTATTTAACACGGCACAATCCCCCTCCCCATCCTCCTGCCCACAAATCTCTCCCTCCCTTCTCCTTCCTCGTCCCTGGTCTGGCCAGACTCATTTTAAATGCTTATTATAAACGCGATGTCGCCAACGAAGGGGTGGGCAAGCCGAGGAGGAAGAGGGGAGAGGCACGGAGTCTCGGTGCCACCCGACGCGGGGCACCACTCAGCTGCCTCGGGACAAGGGGCCGGTGACATCACAGGTCCCACGGCTGGCTCGGAGGCTCTGCGGCCTTCCGCAAGTTACTCCGCCTCTCTGGGCTCCGTCTCCCTGAGCACGGGCCCGCGGTGGGGCATGAAAGATTCAGACAGGCAAGCGGCTTCACGCACATTGGCACCAGCAGGCGCCCTGCTGATGGAGCGTCCATCCTCGCTGGCTGGGCTCCCAGGGGGCCACAGATGATGCCAGGAGGGTAGCGCCGGGCATCCGCTTGGAGGCGCGTCGGGAGAGCCTCTCCTGGTGAAGCATGAGGACGGCCCGCCCTGCAGCTAGCCCCCCAGGTCTCCGAAGGAAGGGGACGCTTTGGTCTGGATGCTGACCCAGGCTCTGCTCCCCCGATGGACCCTCAGGCCAGCCTCCCGGGGCAGGCACAGCCCGAGGACTCGAGCGCGGCTCCGTCACTTCCCGGAGCGCAGCATGGGGCTCGCAGGGCGCTGGGTAAGAACGCGGTGGACGGATGGGTGGAAAAGGCGACGGATGACCCTGGGCGCCGCAGTCTCTTCCCCTGATCCCTGCCACAGCAGACGCAGGCACCTCTTGCCCCTGTGGGCCTGGCCTGCTGCCAGCCCCGGCTTGGCATCACCTGCCGCCACCATTATTTTATCCTTCAGCAGCGCTGGTCATGAAGCCAAGGCCTTGTGCGTGCCGCTGGGCTCCTGAGCTGCAGCCCCGGCCCCAGCCCCATAATCATGACCCCAGGAGGGGAGCCGGAAGGGGCCGGGAGGCTTGGCTTGCAGGGCTGGTGGTCACGTAATTAACTGCACTGTACATACGGAAGTCCTTTTTGAGGGCTCCTTCCTGCTAACACCCAGGCAAGAACCACGGAGACTGCGGTGAACAAGGGACACCGTGCGGTGCAGGAGCCCCGGGGCAGCACACACAGCGTCGGGAGCTCTTGAGCCGGGCGGGAGCCTGCACTAACCCAAGCGCAGCCTGGAGCGCACTCGAAGCGAGTGGGCACTCTCAGGACCTAACTCGGCGTCAGCCTCTAGGAAAGGCTGGCAGAAGAGGGAGCTCAGGAGTGCACCCACCTCGCCCCAGGGTCCAGCCCGTGCCAGGCACCGCTCAGGGCACCCTGGCCAGGTCCTCAGTGAGGCAGGTCTTCGCCTGAGTCTTTGCTGAGAACCCGGGGGCTGTAAGAAGGACTTTCGATGCCCGTCTCCCGCCCCTCGTCTCCAGGAGAAGCCTGGGTGTCCACCGTTACCCCAGGGCTCCTGAGGACAGGGTCTGCCTCTGCCACCACAGTACAAGCTCCCACGGACCGGGTGGTATCTCCCCACTAGCCTGGGACCCTCGGGGCCAGCCTGGCGTCTTCTCTGGCTCCGTACGCAGCCGCCTTCTGTAGTATTCGTGTTACACAAGGCACCTTGGTCCCGGATTGGACCGAGTTGTTTTCTAAGAGTCACTTTCCAGTGACCACTCTGCCTGCAGCGAAGGGGAGAGAGTGAGCTGTAGTCTTCGAGTCCCAGCCTCAAGTGGCCCCAGTTCTTAGCCCTGTACTTTTACTCCCTGGTACTGGGGATTGAACTTGAGGCCTCTGCACTGAGCTGCACCCTCAGAGCTCCCCGTTTACTGAGACAGGGTCTCCTTAAGTCACGGAGTTGTCCAGGCTAGGCTCAACCTTGAGACCCTCCTGCTTCATCCTCCTAGCCCCTATACTTCTTTAGAAGGACTGTGTGAAGCCAGGACATCACATGCTGAGTGCTCAGCGTTTTGATTCCACAAGCCGGGGCTTCAGGGGCAGAGGCTGCAAGGAAATGAAGCCCTAAAGGAGGCTTGCACACGCCCGGCCTGGCAATGCCATTGCCCCCAGAGCTCCTTGCTCTGCATCTCCCCGCTCACAACCTGGGCTGCCTGCTCTCCTCTTCCCACCATGCCGTGCAGCGTGGGCCTTTCTCAGGGCCAGCAAGTTATTGGCTGCAAGGGCAGGCTCCGGAGTCCGGGGTTCGCATCCTGGCCCGACCCTATGTGCAGATTAAAATACGTGAATCAACTGGAGCAGAATCCGAGCACCCCAGGGGCTCCGCAGAGTCTGTGCCCTGGGCGGGGTGGCAGCAAGCCCCGTGCGACCGGGTCGCGCCCCCTCCCTGCCCGTCTGCCCGCTGTGCCGTCAGCTGTACCACGGTGGCGTCCCCCCCTTCCGTCACCAACTGGTCCCCAGTGCCCGGCTCGCGGCGGGTACTTCAGAGCCAGGGCCCCCGTGTGGAGCTGAGCTCAGCGCAGGGCTCTCCTGTGAAATCCCCGGGGCCCCTCCAGGGAGTCCCTGGGGCCCAGCGGCACCCACTTCTAGGCTCAGCTCCCAGAAGACGCACATCCCCAGCACGGCGAGCCACCGGCGTCATGAGCTACCCGGGCCGGGCTGAGCAGGGGCCCCGCCTCCCCAGCTCTCTGCACCTCGCCTCGGGGGCCCACCGCCTGCCTGCCGTCCCGGCCTCCGCGTGTGCAGCCCCCCCAGCGCTGTCCCCCAGCCGCTGCCCCGTCAGACCGCCGTCTGTCCTCACACCTTTGGGGGGCTCCGGGCAGTCCAGGGCTCACCCCGTCCACCACGCCTTTGGCTTCCGCCCTGAGCCTCCCGAGGGCCTGGGGCTCCGCATTCTCGTGCTCACTGGGCCGAGGGAGCCTGAACCCCACTTGGGAACCTCCAGGAAGGGGTGAAAACGCAACATCCAGCTCCCAAGCCTTTACACCCAGGGTGAGGAGCCCCCTGCAGCGTATCTGTCCCTGTCGGGGGCGTGTTTCCCCCTGCCTACAACCCCGTCCTAAAGCCATCCGGGAGCCAGGGACGAGACAGGGTCTCGCTTTGTAGTTCAGGCTGGCCCTGAGCTCACTATGGAGCCCAGGCAAGCCTCGAACTCAGCAATCCTCCTGTCTCTGCCTCCCGAGTGCTAAGATGACAGGTGTGAACCACCATGCCCGTCACTTGTGGTATGTGGTATTGATTGCTGGTGGGTGTGAGTCTCCACACCCAGCATTGTATGTGGTTACTGGGGATCGAACTCAGGACCTTGCGCTTGCGAGGCAGGTGCCAGAACCACTGAGCTAACCCGCCGGCCCAAGGGACCCTTTGTCTGCTGTGCTAAAAGTCCCGTTTCAGGACAGTGAGACCGAGCGAGCGGGTAAGGACAGCGGTCAGGGACTCAGGCCCTGGCCTCTCAGGCTGGCGTCCGTGAGGCGTCATGGCGTCCCACACCGGCCCCGGACTCCCGTTCCCACGGGGGCTTCTCTCGCGAGGCCAGCCTGCACCCTTCCGGGGGTCCTGGGAGGTCCCGGACCCTTCCATGTCTCTCTCCCACCCTGGCTCTGGAAGGTTGGCTGGACCCTCAGCCCTTGTACCGACAGAACGGAGGTCATGACCTCGCCCCCAGAGGGAGCCTCTCAGCTCCCCTGGGGAGGCATTCTGGACACAGGCTTTGAAGCCCCAGGATTTTGTGCATTCGGGACGCCTGCAAGAGAGGAGGGGAGGCCGGCGAGGACCAGCGCTGGCTTACAGGTTGGCAGTCCGTGGCATTGCCACAGGGGCTGCGTGCAGGCTGCTCGCATCTCCCCAGCCCTTGCTCTGTGCCAGGCCTCAGCTGGGCATTTATGCAGCTGGATCTTTCATTCGAACCTCGACTATGCCCATTTAATGGATGAGAAGATTGAGGCATGGAGAAGGAAAGGGACCTGCCCAGGGCCTTCCCCACAAGTCAATGCTGGGATGGAAATTCAGTTCACCCTCAACTATGCAACTTAATAGAGGCACAGGAAAGCTTTCCAAGGACGTGCAGAAAATGAACGTTCTCGGGAGCGTTTTGGACGAGAGGTTGGCAATTTCTTCCTGTACTGGCCGGATGAGAAGTATCTTAGGTTTTGTATCTCCTATGGTTTCTTTCAAGATTACTCAACTCTGCTGTCAAAACAGAGTCATAAAAGGATGGACATGGCTATGCTCCAATAAAACTTCATACAAATCGGGGGCTGGATGGGGAGGCCGGCGGGATGTTACTTGTGCTCCTCCTCTGGCTCCTATTTTCCCTTAACAGGTTTTTTTGTTTTTGTTTTTGTTTTGAGACGGGGCCTCGCTTTGTAGTTCAGGCTGGCCCTGAGCTCACTATGGAGCCCAGGCTGGCCTCAAACTCGGGCCCTGGCGCTTGGGAGGCAGACGCTGGGACCACTGAGCTAAGTCCCTGGCCCAAGTTAACAGCTTTTCTATGTTAATTACATCATCCAACAGGAGGCAACAACTATCATTTCACATGGCCCTTTTTGGCACCAGGCTCTATCCCAGGGGCCTTGATCCATGATCATGCTGAACTCAGCCAGCGCCCTTTGGCAGAAGGGTAGTCACAATCCATTCACCAAGGGATAAACTGAGGCTCCCAGGGCGCCCTGAGCAGCGCAGCTGGGCTCTAAACCCGCCCTGAAGCTGCGCGTTTTCCATCAGACCGCAGCTGTTCGGATCACTTCACATCTTGCGTCGGCACACTCTCCCCGCAGACGTGCGGAAGGGGGGTTCTCACCAGGTGGGAGGCAGAATAAAACCGATCTCAGCTTTAACTCCTTCCCCATGGGTCTCTGGGCATCTGCTACAGCCGCAAAGGTAAGCCCAGTAGTCCCTCAGATTCTCCAGGACTTCTGGCACCTTCAAGTCCCGTATGCCAAACCCACTGTCACCAGCACAAACCCAGCACTATCTTTCCAGTTTCAACCAAAGCAGGTCATAGGCGTCTGTGAGCACCACCAGGCAATGAGCAGCTTAACAAGCAAGGAGCCAATCACACGCGAGGGAACTGGTTTCAAGATCCAATCAGAGGACAGGTTCAGGTCTAGCCCCTCCTCAGAAGGAGTTCAGGAAGGAAACCCGGAAGGGCTCTTGGTTCTAAATCCAAACCCCAGGTGCAGGCAAGCTTGCACCCGCGCACTGCCCAAAGGTGCCTGGCCTCATGAGCTGAGTGGGTCACTGCCAGGCTGACAGCAAGCCCCAGAAACACCCTGTTTACTTCTGGGCGACAAGAAAACGGAGTCCTTTCTTCCACCTGCACCAGCTCGAGGCAGGTAACTCAGGCAAGTCTCAGTGACAAGTGAGGGTTACAGGCCGTCCGCCCTTCCACGTAAACCCTCTCAAGGGGACACCAGCCAGCAGCTGCACGGAGACCAGTAAATTCCAAGCTGGCCAGCGCCTGGTGACAGATCTGGGCAGAGAAGGGGGCCCTACCTGAGGAGACAGGCCGTTGCTGACAGGGTTCATGTGGTTGGAGGGGGCCCCCGGATTCATGAAGCTCTCGGAGTAGCTGGAGAAGCTGTGGCGGGCGCCATAGGCAGAGCTGGTGTCCGCAGCCGCAGCGGCCGCAGCCAGCCCGCCCTGATGCATGGTGGACGGCGGCAGGGGCTGGGGTCGGTGCACAGTGCTGCCCCCATCTGCGGAGAGACCGGAGAGAGACTGAGTGGGTGGTTTCAGCCTACAGGCAGGAGCCAGCCATGAGCCCCCTTGGCTGCTGGGAGCACAGTAGATGTTCAGTGAACCGTCGCAGTGACACACACACCTCACTGGGAAGCTAATCCACCCAGCTAGTCCTGGTGGTGTTTTGAGCACTGACCACCCCCAGGTGCCTTTACGGATGGTGTCTACAGGCACAAAGCAAGGATATGACCCATTTTACAGAGGAAGAAACAGGCTGGGCAGGGCTGAGCGCTCATGCTAGATGACCAAGCTGGGGATGGTGGGCCGGGCTTTGAGCAGCCTGACTCCGGAGCCGTTTCTGCTGCTGGGTGCTGGGTGCGGTGCTGTTCCATCCCAGCCTCCCCGCCAGCCTTTCAGTCAGGGGCCCCGACCCTCTTCGGCCTGCCGCCTGAGGCCTGGAGGCGGGGCAGGCAGTGCGGTTCCTCATATGGACCAGAGCAGCATCCAAGGGGGGGAGGGAACTCTTCACGCCTGAAAGCCATCTCCCCTAGGACCACCCTTCCCTTCTTCCCCTGCCCAGATCCCAGCCTCTCCCGCTACCATCCCTTGCCTCTGCCCGTCCCCTTCCGAGGCCAAGGACAACCTTATGCTTGGAGAACAGGGCCCAAGAGACGCCTCCTCCCTAGGATGGTGTCCGGGGCCTGAGCACACTCGGCACAGCGGGATGGGGAGGGAAAGGCTGATTCTTCAGCCCTGAGGGAGGGACTCTCTGAGCAAGGCTCCTCGGATCCTTTAAGGAAGCCTCGCTTTTAGTCTATCTCTAAAAATGCCTTTTTCAGTCAACAAACAGACAAGAAAATGAGACCCTGGCAAGTTACGTAAGCCCCTTTGTGCATTTTTTACATAGATTAGTCAGCTTGAACTCAGGAAGTTGTCCCAGCAGCCTCCCAGTACCCACGCGCGTGCGCACACACGCACACACGGAAAACCACTCCAGTCCCCCGTTTTAAAAACTCAAGACTGTGATTGCACAGGGACCTTTGAGAACCTTCTAATCCTTTCCCTCCGAAGTGGCTCCTCACGCTCGGATCCTAGGTGCTCAAAGTGTTGCCTCTGGGTGAGCAGCCTGGGCACGGGCAGGCATTTTAATAAGACCCCAGATCTGTGTTTACTTTACGGTTTGCAAAGCTCGGTCTGAACAGGTGCACTCGGGCTGTCTGTGGGCCCTCCCCCCACGCCCTGCAGCCTCCAGGCAGAGCTGAAAACTTCAAGCGCAGGGCCGCAGGGCTTCGCTTTGTTGTTCCAATCGTCTGCCCACAATAAAGTACACGGGGAGCCACAGAAGAGAACAACTTGTCAGAGAACGGAGAACAGGAACGTTGGGCGGGAAGGGACGAGGGGCTTCCGGACACTCACCTTGGGAGATGGTGGTGGTGGGGTAGGTGGAGTCCGGCAGCTGGTAAGGGGGCAGCGTGGGCATGCCGGTGGGTGGGAAGCCTCCTGGCAGAAGGTGGTTGAACGCTGCCAGCTGGTTGGCTCCTGCCTGCTTGCGCCAGCGGGCCCGGCGGTTACTGAACCAGACCTGGGGGAGGGAGAGCGGAGAATGGAACACCCAGGCTGAGTGGAAACAGAACCGGTGCCCTGAGCCATCAGCCTCTGATCCAGCCAGCATCTTCCTCCAGGAAGGCAAATTCGCCTTCCTGCAGCACGGATGGAACTAAGGTTTACTCCTCCATGGAGGAGTTTGAGGAGGAATATGCTAATGAGGAGGCGGGGCCTGGCTAGAGAGGAGCCTCTGGACATGTGACGGGAAGAGTGTGTTCCTGTCCCCAGCATTTCCTTTTTTCTCTCACTGTTTTCTGGCTCTTTCTCTTGCATGCCTTCCGCCATGCAGTCTGAAGTCAGCCAACCATGAAGTGAGCCCAACAAAACCGTGAGCCATGTTAAACCTTGCGTCCTTGAATTATGGGTGTCGGGTGCCTCTCCAGCAACAGAAAGGTTTCACAGGCACCATCACGCCTCCTGTCGGCACAGACACCCAGGGAGGGTTTCTTGTCATTATTCCCATTTCACGGATGAGGAAACTGAGGCCCAGAGAATGGAGGCGACTTGGCCACAGGACAGAGTGAGTGGAGGCTCAGTCGGGTGCTCCTCCCACTGCACCTGCTCCAGCCCCTGCCTGACTGGCAGCTCCAGGACACCTCCCTCTCCACGGCCCCCAGGAAGCCTGCCCGAGGACATGGCACATCTGGACCCCAGCTGGAGGGGACGCCCAGGCCCGGCTGTGCAAGCTCATTCTTTGTCCAGGACCGAGACCTCGTCTTGCTTCCTCGGCCTGGCCCCATGTAATGGGAAACACACGCAGGGATTTGTTATACACTCGTGGACCGCTCAAGCACTGGCCTGGAACTTACAAGTCTGTCTGTGTAGGCCCATGGGACACGCTCTCCTGTTCCCACTTTACAGGAGGAAACTGGAGTTTGGAGGTCAAATAGCTGTGTCCAAGGTCATGCACCTGCCCGGGATGGAGCTGCTTCAAGCTTCAGTCAGATTTAAGTTAGAACCCACGCATCAGGGTGGCAGTGTCCCCCAGGCAGGGCAGAGAGAAAGGAGGAGAGTGCCATGTGGGCTGCTTCTCTGCCTCTGGACCCTGCCCAGGCTGTGCCCTTCACCCACACACCCTTCCTGCTCCAATGCCCTCCCCCTCAGGCATCCCGAGGTACCAGGATCCTGCCCTCCGCATCCTCTCTGCACACCCCCAGGCGCTGGCCAGGTGCTGGTGGAATGGACTCACAAGTCCTGAGCAGGGTAGGACTGGGCGCGGCTGTGCCGGCCGGGCGCTCGGGAGCCCTTCCAGGTGGGTCACGCCCGACTCTGGCACCTGAGTACGCGTAATGCGCAAACCTGGGGCCACATCCACCAGCTCAGGGGAGGACAGGCCCGCTGGGCGGAGGGTGCTTTGGCAAGTGGGCATCCTTGGTCCCTGGGGCAGGGGCTGCACCTGCGGGCTGGGGGACTGGGCCGCTGAGATCACCCGGTCAGGTTTTCAGGGAAAAGAGCCGAGGAGCCAGATGAGGGGTGGAACCTGTGGCTCCCAAAGCAAACCGAAGTGCCATGGGGAGGGGGGTGCCCTTCACGGACACCACCTCCTGGGAGCCCACGCAGACGCTGCCGTGGGGTGGGGTGGGGGCTGGGACCACGGCTCCAGGTGACCAGTCAGACCGCCCAGCCCTCCCCGGCCTCGGGCTCCGGAAGGGAAGGTCTGGGTTTGGTGAGAAAGGCCCTCAGTGCTTCTCTTAATGTTTGCTAATCTCTCTTTAGAACGCAGTTTGGGGCCTCCGCAGGTGACGTCTCCCTGCAGGACTTCAATCATGTTTTGTTTCCCTCTGTGCATTTTCTTCTCACAACAGCCTTATCTTTACAGAAGTGACACATACTCTTATCTTAAAAGATACTGACTATTAAAAAGCCAGTGTGCATGGACCCCGGCGTGGTGGTGCGCGCACCTGTTACCCAGCGAGAGGACGGGAGTGTGAGCCTCGCCTGGGCAACTATGGAGACCCTGTCCTCAGAAGAAGAATAAAAACGTCCGGGCAAGTCGCCCAGTGCGAGAGTGCCCGTGGATTTGGTCCCCAGTTTTTTTGGGGGGGGCAAATACAGGTGACCGCGAATGTGACAGGTCCTGAAGTTGGCCGGGGAGGGGCCGAAGTGTGAGCGCGTCGCTGTCCCTGGCAGGGGGTTGCTGCTCCTTAGGCGTGGCTGCGTTTTCCTTCAGAAGAGCTGTGAGCAGCCTCTTCCTTTACTCCCGCTCTTCACCGCGAACCCTCACAGGCCCTCGCCTGAGGGACCTGGGGACGGAGGGGCAAGGAGATGGCTTCTCGGAACCCAGGAGAGCCCGCCTCGTCCGCTTCCCGGGGCCACGCCCCCCTCACAGTGTGAAGCCTGCAGGGCTGCGGGCCGGCATCCTGGCTCTACCCGGAGCTAAAAGGGGAAGAAGCCTTGTGGTGTCTCTCGCAGAACAGGGCCAGTGACACCGCCCTGAGGGGGCTCTGGGCTTTGGGGGGGCTACACAGCCAGAGTGCCTGGAACAGCGTTTTTCGTGCATTTACGACTCACAGAACACCCTCCCACTTAGCAGAGCCAGGAGGGCCCGTGGCCAGCGCTGGCTGGAGCTGCCCCTCAGCAGAGAGGAAACAGGGTCTTCCAGAATGGAAAAGAAAATGACGTCTACCTCCTAGCGTTAGGGAGGGCGCAGGAGGACCCCGTGGGCTGCCGAGCCTCCTGCCTGGTGCACTGGCGACCCTAGATGCCAACGCCAGTGGGAGGGGCAATGAGTGGCCCCTGGAGAGTCTGCACGGTGGGATTTCTGTGCGGACAAAACCGAAGCCAGCAGCGCGGCTCCAGCTTGGGAGCCGTCGCACTCTTTCCTGACTGCTCAGAGCCCATCACCAAGGACAGGGACACTGGTAGGCAGCCACAGGAAGCGCCGAGAGCGACCCCAGGACGCAGCAGCTCTAAGGCCTCTGTTTCTAGAAGATGCTCGTGGGCTCAGGAGTGTACACTGCCCAATGTACCCGCCTCCAGGAAACAGGCCAGGGTCGGGCTGTGGACTTCCTCCCGAGGAGTCCCGGGCCCCCAGACACGGCTGCCCATCCTGGGGCTCGGGCTTTCTGCAGGCTGCACAGGCTGTGTGCCACACATAATGCCACACGGGCTTCCCAAGTAGGTGCCAGTGTGGGCAGCAGGGCTGGGGCAGCGGGAGCAGCTCTCTGTCCTGACGGAACCTGCCCGACAGGGTCCAGCTGCTGACGTGTGCAGCCAGCTCTGTGGCCGCAGGTATGAGGTACGCTGAGTCCCCAGAGCCTAGAAGAGCCGCTGGCTCAGCAGGGGCTTAGAAGATGACTACTAGATGAACGGGCACGGAGCCAGAAGGGTGCCAGAGCTGGGACTGGCGAGAAAGTGGCAACTTCATAATAGCAACCCCACCCTACACTTCTGTGTGCCAGGCATTTCTTAAGGGTTTTTTTTTAATTGCTGTTGTTTTCTTTTTGGCATTTAATCACCTAATCATAGACCAGGCCAGGCCACACTGGTTCCCCCCCACCCCGTCTTTCTCTTTCTCTCTAGCTCTTGTTGTACCAGGGATCAAACCCAGGGCCTTCACAATGAGCTGCATCCCTAGCACCTTTTTATTTTTTGAGAACCGCATCTCACTAAGTTGCCCAGGCTGGGCTTGAACTTGTATCCTCCTGCCTCAGCCTCCCCGAGGGTTGGGAGTACAGTACAGGTGTGCACTAGTGTCTCCCGGCTCAGCTCATCTCAGTTTTGCAGACCAAGGGCGGAGGGGCTGAGCTGACCCGCACCCCAGCAGCTGGCTCCAAGCCCACCCTAAACTACCGTGCTCATCCGCCATCTCCCAGACGCCGTGGTGAGAGGCAGCCTGGGAAATCCCAGCATCACCGGCTCTGAGCTTCGGGGATCACAACTCACGAGTCCACAGCCGTGAACTCTCGGCGGTGTGCGGGGCCCTGGGGTCCCCGGCTAGCGCCCTGCCTGACTGGACACTGTGGCAGACAGGTGAGGAGGTAGAGTGTGAGGGCATCTGCGTGACCCCTGGGCACCAGCCCCTAGCTACAGACGGAAACTGACTTCTGGGAAGCGCGGTGGTCAGAGGAGGGCCGTGCTCTAGCTTCGGGCTGTGCCGCGGACCCACAGCTGGCCTGAGGCCTGGTGCTGCCCGCCTTGACCTCACCCGCAGGGGCCTCTGGAGCAGCCAAGTACCCTGACCTCTCTCCAGGCTAAAGGCTCTTTGTTCACACTTACAACTCAACATGTCCGCTCCTCTCCTCTGTTGAGGAGGCTCTGGGGCCACAAGGGGAGACCACCCCGGCCGTGGCGGGGTCCTGCCTGTCATGTGAGCGCAAGGGAATCACAGAGGGCAACGGCGCTGCCGCCCTGGCCTCCCCAGGGCTCTGCCCGGCTCAGCAGCTCCTCTGTTCCGAGGCCTCCTCCCGCCCTGGACCTTGAGTGACACCTGTTTTTGTGTCCCCTGGGCCAATAAAAAGCACGGCCCTGACAGCCAGGAAATTTTATAAGGAGCCAACAGGCTTCGAAGTGGTGGAAAGCAGTGAGGCCTCCGGACGTGGGAATGAGAGAGCGCCCGGGAATGTGCCCAGGACAACAGCTGCCCGGACGGACGGGTGCAAGGCGGGGGCAGAGGCGGTGGGGGGGGCTCAGATGTCGCCTGAGAGGAGGGAGGGAAGGGGAAGCTTTGTCTCCGTCTGCTCCCAGCCCCTTGGGGTCTCTCCAAAGGCAGCCCAGGGGCTCCCACCCTGGAGGGGGGGTGGGGCAGACACCCAGTCTCCAGAGTCTGGTGCCAGTTTGCTTCCAGGTCCTTCCCCATCAGGTGAGAGACGGGGACCTCGCCAGCACCAGGCTCTGCTCAGCCTCTTCCTTCCCTGCGTGGAAGGAACGTGTGCTTTGGTGTCCACCTGCTCCAGCTCTGAACCCAGAACACTGCTTCTCTGAGCCTGTTTCTGCACCTGGGCTGGAGATGTGAGTGCGTTCGTGTGCGTGTGCCTACGCGTGTGTGTGTGTGTGTGTGAGAGAGAGAGAGAGAGAGAGAGAGAGAGAGAGACACCACGCCAACCTGCCCAGGTGCCCTGAGGTGCCGCCAGGTCCTGTGTCAGGGGTCCCCAGGACGGGAGCTGGCCCCGGGCGGACACCCTGGCCTCTGCAGCCCTGCCTCCCCGAAGGGTCCCCAGCTACCCGGTCCCTGTCCCCTCCCTGTCCTGCCCCACGGCCTGAGAAGCTCACATTGCATGTGCACAGGGCTTGCATGAGCTTGTGAGTGGGTCTGCCCCCCGCCCTGACGCTTCGAACCCCCCAGCCTCTTGCTTCCCATGTTGGGAGACTCATTACCCATCAGAGGAAGTGGGGTGGTTTAGAAACTCTCCTCCTAATGCCTCCCTCTCCCCCTCAGGGACCTGGAGGTCTCCCCGCCCCGGGCCTCTCCTCTGGCTGAACAGCGCCTCTCTTCCTCCTTCCTTCCCTCCCTCTTCCCGCCCTGCCCCTCGGTCTTTCCCTCTCTCTGTCCTCTTCTGTCCGTCTCCCATCTTGTGCTCAGTCACTCAGCCAGGCGTGCTGCCTGCGGACCGCGTCAGCTCCGCTAGGTCCCGGGCTGCACCCCCTGCAGAAACGGCCCCTGGCTCGGGTGGGCTGCGGCAAACGCGCCGTCACCGCAGGGGCCTGTCTCTGAGCCCCCCCAGGCCCCGCCCGCGCCCCCACCTGGACGCGCGCCTCGGTCAGCTTGGTCCTCTGCGCCAGCTCCTCGCGGGTGTAGATGTCCGGGTAGTGGGTCCGCTCGAACGCCTTCTCCAGCTCCTCCAGCTGCTCGGCCGTGAACGTGGTCCGACTGCGGCGCTGCTTCCGCTTCAGCGGGAGGTCCGGCTCCGACTCCACGTCCGAGCCCTCGTCCAGCCGGTTCCCTGCAGCCGGAGGGGGGGACGGGCAGGGCTCAGTGACACGGAGCCGCGGGCTGGGCGGGCACGCTGCGGCCACCCTGGCACACGGCTCTGCCAGCACACGGAAGGAGGAGGCCCACACCAGCAGTGCTCATCCCAGGGCAGGAAGCAGCAACCTCCATGCCCAGCCCCACGGAGCTGGACAAACACTTCCTAACGGAAAAAGGAAACGTTTCAGAAAACCAGTCGCCAGAGGCGGACATTCAGGTTATTTCCGCCGACGTGGAAGGAGGGCCAGGGCCTAACACTCAGGGTGGCTGCGAGGTAAAACGCATGTAGTTATATATTCTCCACATCGGGCAGCGTTCTCCCATGTATGAACACACCGCCCTAAGCCCGACTTTTCCAAAAGGTGGGGCAGGAACCCGGATGCACAGCGCACTGCTGGACACGACGGTCCACACGCAGCATCGTCAGCCCCAGGCTGGGGCAACTTTAGCTTCTGCTTCACATTTGTTTGCATTTCAGTATCTAAATGATGATGTTTCGACAAGAAACATCACGGTTTGCTTGGTGGAAACAGCTGATGAAACTCCCAGAGCAAAGAGCAGACAGAAGGCGGGGAGACGGGGGGCGACGGGGCACCAGAGCTGGTGTCGGGCAGCTCAGACCCGGTCTGGCTCCAGCGAGGCGCCTTCCGGGCTGCGGCGGTGGCTTCACTCGGTCCCCGTGGCCGGCGACCACGCCCCTCACTTCGTCACTTCACTAACTCACACCCCGGGGCAGGCAGCAGGTAGGTGAAGGCTTCTGGCTCCCCAGGCAGAGAGAGCCCCGGAGGCCGAGGCCAGCTTGCCTCCCCGGCCTGGGGAGGGCTGGCGGGGCAGGGGCTGCCCTGTTCCGGGCCCAGCCTGGGAAGCCCCCAGGAAGGGCCTGGTCAGGCACCTCAGCTGCGTCCACCGAGAGCCTCGAGCTGGCTCCCCGCCGCAGCCCCGACCCTGGCCCTCAGCGGCCGCTGGGATCTGGGGGGAGCGCGGAAAGGGGGCTGGGGAGACGCAGGAGGGAGAGGAGAGAAAGGGCCGAGCAGACGGCGGGGCGCCGTCTTCCTTCTCCCCACCCTCTTTTCTCTGTCTCCGTTTCTCTTTCCTTCTCCTTCATCTCTGAAGTTCCCGGACGCACCTTTTCCTGTCATCCATCCGTTCACCGTCCGCACATTTGCTGAGCCCCTCCCGTATTCCAGGTCGGGCCCGGCATGTGGGGTGTGAGGTCAGAATCGGTCCCTGTGGTCACAGCCCTTGGCCTAGAAAGGCCGTGAGCTCACACTACAGACAGGAGAAACTGAGTCACAGCGAGGCCGAGTTTCTGAGCGAGTGTCCACACGGGCACTCGGATACTGCTTTCTCCTGACCCTTCAGCAACCCAGAGCCGCACTCTCGCTGCCTCAAGTGTGGGTGACAGAAAGGTCTAGAGCCACCCCACAAGGGACACGCATCTTACAAACGTCACCTCTACCTTCCAAATGTCGTGAAACCAGAGCTAATGTAGCATCGGGGGCGTCAAGTGGAGGTGGAGGGAAGTCGTGTCGGACAGAGACAGAGCATGTGAAAGGCGCTGTGGATCAGAGGGCATGATGGGTAATTCCATCATGGCGCTGCATCTATGGCCAGGAGCCAGGCAGTTGCACTGGAGTGTGGGAGTCACCCTCTGGGAAGGCCGTCCAGTATGGGAAATGTCCCTTTGCCCCAGCTTTCCTTCCCTACCTCCTCCCATCTTGCGCACCAGGTAGTCGGCCCGTGTTTTGTTGACCGCTGCCAGGCTGTCCACACCTGTGGCACCATGCCACCCGGGCAGGGAACCAATGGCGAGGGAGTCTTCCTTTCGCCACTGCCTGTCTCATCCCAGCGCCAGAGACCTGGGGTCAGATCCAAACCGTCCTGTGCCGTTTCCCAGCCAGGGCTGCCAGCAGCCCACCCTCCTTTCCTCACTGAGAGCAGACCAGCGTGGGCACAGCTGGCAGAGCCCCTCCCCAGCACGTCCGGGGCTCAGGGCCAAACACAGCTAATCCCACAGATTCATTTCCCCAAACTCACAGCATAGCCTTAATTTCCTGATGGAGACAGGCAGAGCCAGCCCCCGAGGCCCCGGAAGGAGGAATGGGCACCAGGAGGAGCAGAGTGGGGTGGCATCAGGGTTACTGGCAGCTAAATCCATGCGCAGAGGTGGCGCTCAGAGCCAGGGGTCAGATGGGGAGGAGCACGCCAGTGCGCCAGAGGAGGTGCCACCCTGAGCCGGAGGACAGTCCTGGTCCCGCTCACGGTGATAGAAGGTGCTAGATCCACCCTGGAGGAGGCCGTGACCGCCGCGCGCGGTGCGGGGCACTGCACAGCCACTTAGTGTAACCGGCGAACTGAGTTCTTCACTTTGTTTAATTTTAAGTCAAGTTTGTGGAGACGCACATGGCTGCTGGCCACTGGACAGCACGCCCTAGACTGTCTTCCACTCATTCTTCATCTTCCCGTTTCTGTTGTTGGCTTTCCGAGACAGCGGCTTGCTAAGTTGCCTGGAATCTGCAATCCTCTTGCCTCAGCCTCCTGCTTCCCTGGAATTCCTGGTGCCACGACCCCTTCTGTGTTCCCCCTGCTTAGCAGAGAGGCCAGGCACGGGCTCAGTGCCCCCTGCAAGCCAGCACGGGACAACTGCATGGCACCATTTATTTTTTTTTTTGCTTTTGAGACAGGGTCTCACTTTGTAGTTCAGGCTGGCCCTGAGCTCACTATGGTGCCCAGGCAAGCCGCCGCGAACTCAGCAATCCTCCTGTCTCTGCCTCCCGAGTGCTGGGATGACAGGCGTGAGCCACCACGTCCGGCACTGTGGTATGCGGTGTTGATTGCTGGTGGGCGTGTCTCCACACCCAGCATTCTATGTGGTTACCGGGGATCGAACTCAGGTCCTTGCGCTTGCGAGGCAGGCGCCGGAACCACTGAGCTAACCCTCCGGCCCCATGGCACCGTTTTAATGGCATCTGTCTTTATGGCTTACATCTATTACAGGAAATGTTATTCATCTGCCATTCACCTCCACGAATCAGGGTTTCTAAGTGCTTTTCGTACAGCAAAATGCCAGAGAAATAGTATCAGCCTTTAGGGCCGTGACCGCACTGTGAGCAGAGTCAGCCAGTGGTAGACAGAGCTCTATGCCGGCTAAGGGGCAAAACTCAAAGTACGTTGGTCCGTCCCAGCCCTGGCACCCTCCCATGCCCCTCGTGCCCACTGTCCCCATGACATGCAGCCCTCTGAGCCCGGAGTGGGCTTCTAACCCCCACCCTTCCACCCCGTCTCCCCAGCCCTCTCGCCCCGACTTAGCTAGGACCTGTGAGCCCACAGCTAGACAGAAGCCCAGACAGAGACAGCAAGACGGGACCCTGGACAGGCCTATGGCGTTTGAGGACCCAGAAAGGTCCTCTCCAGGGAAAGCGTTGCCCTAACAACTCCTTAGCTGCGAGAAGGAAGAGCTTGTGTCCTGCTGTCCCCAGGGAACCACAGACATCGTAAAGAGACAGGACTGCATGACTTGCACTCCTCTCTGAGCTTCCACGGACACCCTGGCACCAATCAAGGGAGGAGGGTAACCCCAGGGATGCCCCTCAGTGCCGGCCCCGTGCGTGCCATATGTCTATGAAGCTCGGGCTGTGGGTTGTTTCACCATAAGGAAAGCTAAGCTCAAAGAGGTTCGGGCATTTGAAGAGGGCACACAGTGGGCCCACACTGGCTCCCGGGCAGGGAGGCACAGGCTGGGAGTGGGCTGGAGGACCCACGGGACAGCCCTGATGCAGTCAGCTGCCTCGGCCTGGCGGACCGGAGACCCCGTTTGGGCCCTGACTTTGCCTGGCTCTGTGGCCTTGGACAAACTGCTTTCTCTCTCTGGATCTTCGCTTTTTAACTGTAAAATACAGATAAAACATCTCTGTGGCCGCACCACATGGTTTTAAAAGGGGAATAAAGGCTGGGTGTGGTGATACACACCTGTAATCCCAGCGCTCAGGAAGCTGAGGCAGAAGAGTAGCCGAAAAGTTCAAGGCCAGCCTGAGCCTCACAGTGAGCTGAACGCCAGCCTGAACTACATAGTGAGACCCATCTCAAAAACAAACAAACAAACAAAATACAGTGGACTAAAAAGACTTTAAGGGCAATTTGGGACAAAGGCAGGAAGGATGATTATTTTTATAGATGACGGTCATGACAGGAAAGGGGGGAGCAGAACAGGCCAAAGCAGCTTGAGAAGGGGCACAAGGGGCCACTGAGCAGCCTCCTGTGTCCCCGCTTGGGGAGCCCCCCCCCCCGCCCCGGGGTACCCTTCAGCCTCCGAGTTAAATTAATCAACAGGATTAAGTGGAATTGGCCACAGAGACCCTGCTGGCAGGGCTCTGTCCTCCACACAGAGAAAGCTGGTCACCTCTCGGTGAGGCGTGTGCAGCCGGCGTGGGGAGGGGACATGTGGGGACAGGAGACATGGGCACGCATTCATTATCAGATGCCAGACTCGGGTGGCAGCGGGAGCAGCCTCCTGGCCGGCTGCGGCTCCTGCCCGGCTCCTCTGCAGCTGCGTGGGCTGCCGGGGTCCTCCCGGCCCGGTGCCGGCTGGAGGAGGCTCCCAGGGGAGGGAGACAGCGGGGGGTGCTGTCTCTGCTCAGGGGCAGGGGCGTGGGCGGTCACAGCCCCTGCTAACTGCCGCACAGCGTCTGCTTCAGGAAGCTCCCTGGAGGACGGAGGGGGCACCTGGGGACTGTCCTGGGGATTTTCCATCCCGATGGGGGAAGCGTGGTCCAGAGGAACTGGGCCAAGTCCCGAGACAGCTACGTGGGACCCAGAGCCACAGAGCTTTCCGAGAGTGGACCAGAGATGA
Source organism: Thryonomys swinderianus (assembly GCA_004025085.1). Classification (NCBI taxonomy): domain Eukaryota; kingdom Metazoa; phylum Chordata; class Mammalia; order Rodentia; family Thryonomyidae; genus Thryonomys; species Thryonomys swinderianus. The sequence goes on along the minus strand of PVIC010013730.1, from coordinate 16,247 downwards.
GGAAGGCAGGAGCCACGGGGTTTCCAAACCCCAGGGCCTGTGGGAGCAAACTCTGCTTCCAGCAAAGTGTAACACTGCCAGGCTGAGGGTAGCAATGGACTTGTTGCCTGGGTGGCCCTCACCATCTTGCCCCCAGCACCTGCCTCTTGCCTGGCACAGCTTGGGAAGCCATCACTTGCTGCCAGGCCATGCCAGGACGTTTTACCTTCACCAGCCAGACCCTGCCGCTACTGACCTGCCCGCACGCTGGGCTGACTGCCTTGTGCACGGCTCCCGCTCCACTGAGGACCCTCGATGAATAAACCAGGCTCCTCCCACTCCACACCTCCGGCCGCGAACTTCGCCGGCCTGACAGGTCTCCCTTGCCGTGGGGCACAGTCCTGTCTCCCCTGGTCTCTCCAGCAAAGCCTCCCGGTGGGATTCAGCACTTTTCCCCGGGGCCTCTCAGAAACAATGGCCTGGCCCAGTGCCGGCCCCCTTGGACCCGGAGACCTCTGGGCACAGAGAGCGAAGACCGTGCCTGGCACACACCCGACACCCGACACTTACTTCCGTGAATACCGCCCGGGGAAAGGATGGCAAGGTTTCTTCTGAACTCTGGGGTACTGCGGTGGCCTCACGCCCACCCTGAGGGCGGCCCCCGCCGTCTGCAGGCCTCTGTCTGCCAGGGCAGCTCCCCCTCACCTTGGAAGGTCGAGCAGACACTGTTGGTCGCTTCCATGCCCCAGGGCAGGGGAGCTGGAGAGAGAAACCTGGTGCCCTGGACACACAGCCTGGGGAGAGCCCACTCGGCTAGAGCAAGCTCCCCGGAGGACGGAGAATTCGTTTCCGATCCTGAAAATCAGGGTGGCCCTCCGTCTCCACCCTTTCTCTCCTGTCGTTTCTGCTAGAGGAACAGCTGTGCAGGAAGGTGGTGGCGATTTCCAAACCCACCCGCCTCCCGGAGGGCTGGAGGGGACCGAGCATAGCCGAGCCCTTTGCCCCTGAGGGCAGGGGAAGCCAGCAGCGGCTTGAGCTTTGGGGTCTGTCTCTGTCCCCATCATGGGCGGCCCCAGCCCCGGCCCGTGCTCCCCTTTCCTGCCGCCTCCCAGCTCAGTCTTTATTACAGTTTATCATAGTCCCGGCGTGGAGCTCAGCACAGAAACGAATCACATAATAGTTGATATGCGTTTTAATCAAGTAATTCGGGCAGAGCTGAGAGCCATCGAGGAGGGCCGGGCCTCCCTGAATACCAAACAGGCCCGGGTGCAGGCCTCGGAAAATGGAAGTCATTTAGAGCCCAGCTGGGGGCCAGCGAGCCGCCCTGGCGGGCGCCCTCCCACCCTCCCAGCCTCTCCACGCACGGGAACCGCTCAGCTGTAACCAGCACTCCGGCAGGGCGAGCGGCGGGGGCGGCCGGTGAGCGGCCCAGGCTGCTCTAAGTGCTCGCCCAGCGCTGGCACTGCCGCCCCGCCCCGCCCCTCCCCCGCCGCCGGCCCCAGCCCAGCACCAGGCCGAGGGGCAGACGCCCCTGCGCTCGCCTGTCGCTCGTCTCACCGCTGGCTGCGGTGCCGCTCACGGCTGCCTACACACAGCGTCCACCCGGGTGAGCGGAGACCCCGCAGGCACGTGTGCAGCCGGTGGGGTGCTCGGGAGAAGGAGGGTCCTGGCTGGTGGGCTCTCCGTCAGCTCCCTGGGCCTGCTGACCCCTCCCCGGGGCCCCGGGACATCCTGTGGCCACAGGGTACCTGGCGACTCCACTACCCCTGTGCCCTGAGCCAAGGCCACCATGCCGCTCAGGCACGTGTCCAGCGTCCCTGTCGGGAAGGCCGCAGAGCCAGGCGCGACGCCGGGGTTTTCCTGAGCTGGGGCTGCCGGCTTCCACACTCCCCAACCCCCACCCCAAACCCCCAGTCTGGGAAGACAGGGGGCGGTGAGTCGGACCCAGCAGGGGGCCCCTCTTGTTGCTTCTCGGGGTGCCCTGCTGGCAAACACAGACCCTTCTTGCTGGCCTCTGAAGGACCGCGGGACCCACAAGCAGACCCTCCCCTGGGCCCTCAGGGGGAGCCCTGGCGAGGCAGGGGCACAGAGAGCTCTGCCCGGCTCCAAATCCTGTGCTGTTTCTCCTCACCTGAGGAGGAGCGTCCTGAGAGAAGATGGAATTGGGAAGCTCACTTTACACACAGCTAAACTTGATAAATCTTTCCTCCTTCAGGAAGTCCCCGCCTAAACAATCAGGCTGCATTTTAAAATTGTGAACCCAAAGTACACAAATTGTATGGCAAAATGTTCTAGGACCGCCAACCTGTGCTAAGAGCACGGTACTCTTTTTAGGCACTAGAGGGAGCTGTTTATACATTCCTGCCAGAAAGGGCAGCTCAAGGAAGAAGGAAGTAGTACTGCTTAAAATGGTACTGTGTGGTTGCACCGTAGCAGAATTCAGAGCCATGCTTTCTTACGACCGATCTACAGCTGTTTCCTCTACAACGAGCTGTGAACTCAGCACATGTCACATACGGGAGAGAAGAGACAGAGTACAAAGGGGCAGAAAAGTCTAAGCCAGGCGCAGTTTGATAGGGAAGATTTCCTGGGTGCAATGTGTCAAAACCAAGATTCGGCAAGAGGCTGACGCTGAAGGTATCATGAGGACCCTGGGAACTTGCTCTCTAACCTGCTGGTGCCCGATGCAGCTAGGAGTTAATGTGGAGTTTGAGAGCGGCAGCAGCGAGACATTAGCGTTTTACTGGGTGCCCCAGAGGCAGGAACATTCTCGCCCTGAGAGGAGCTCAGTCCAAATCTCCTTTTACCTCTTCCTATGGCTTTGGGACCATCTGAAAACAATCGCCAGGCTCACCTGCCTCTTCCCTGGTTATTTCCATCACTTACCAGGTGGCTTAGCAGAGAGAGCCATGCTGAGTCCCACTGGGTAGAGCAGAGCCCACTAGGCCAGCTCCTGACCGCCCAGGTGGCCTGGTCCTCTGCTGGGATGTGGCCAGGGCAGCAGGGGCTGGCACTGGGGAGAGACGGGAGAGGGGGACAGAAGCCGTGGCCTCCCAGGGACGTGACTGGGACTCTGGGCCTGCCTCCCTCCAGCCACAGAGGCTGGGAATGTTGTTTCCAGAATGGAGACAGTGGGAAAAGGGGTGGGGCCAGAGGGCAGAGTGCCGGGGGGCCGCAGCCTCTCCTGCGTGCTCCCATCCCACACAGCAGCAGTCTGGCACTCCAGGCCCGGTCTCTGACCTGCGCCTGGCCTTGAGCACGTGCCCTGTCTTCTAGGACCCTTGATTTCCTTGTCCACCCACCGGAAGCTGCCCCTGTGCCTCCTCCCCAGGGTGCTGGGCTGGTTCCGGGGACGGAACCCCGAGACTTACAAAGTGGTGCCAGCCTCACGCCAAACGAAGAAAGGGACCTGGGCCCTCTGGGTCCTGATTCCCTTGTCTGTAAAGTGAGTCCCAACCTCACGGAGCCTCCTTGGCTGAGGAGGGAAGAAGTGACTCCGAGACCAGGATGGGTTCCGCGTCCGGACACAGAGGTGCCTGCCGGACCCCCTACATGTAAGGCTGAATTCACTTCTGCACCCACCCACCAGGCAAGTGCTCCTTCCTGGCACAAAACATCAAGAATGGAGGCACGAATGGAAGCCTGAGCGCAGGCTCTCTGTCACCCCGTCCTTGTTCCCTGAACCCGGCCAGGGCCTGGGCTCGAGTCCTTTCCTCCTCCGGGCTCGTCTGGAAGGCCTGCGGTGCCTTCCACGAAGACAGGACGGGCCTTGGGGGGAGCTCGGCCAGAGCCCTGTGCCGTGGGCACTAAGAAGCCACAGAGGGGGACAGGCCCTGGGGGAACCAGGGTGCACAGCGGCCTCGGAGCCAGGCCTCTGTGTCAGCCAGGCCCCACGGTGCCCACAGAGCCTCCGTGAAAAGACCCTGTGGCTGAGGCGTGGGCAGCACCACCCCACACCCTCCTCGGCACCGGAGCCCCCTGAGGATCTGGAGTGGGCACTGCCTTCCTCTGTCCACCTATCCCGGCCTCAGCCTCAGCCGCCGGGAGAAGCTTGTGCCAGGGCTGCTGGGGTGCCACGCAGGGTGGAAGGGCACACGGCAAAGTGGCACCGAGGTTTCTAGCCTCACTTTGGAGCAACGCGAGGCCTCTCTGCAACCTAAAAACTGGGGTTACTATTAGCTCAGCTTTCCAGGTAAGGAAACAGGCACAGGAGGGTTAAGTAACCCAGGAGCAGTGAACGCTGAGCTGGTCCCAGGGCTGCCACGTGGCCACCACGGCGGCCCTGCTGGTGGGCCCCGCGTCACGCATGCCTCCCTGAGCCAGCCAGGTAGGCCCAGGCCGTCCGCCGCTCCTGCTGCCTAACGGCCCCGCCGCCCCCCGCCCCGGGCTGGAGGCCCATCTCCTCCAAGCAAGTCTCCACGGTGCCACACAGGGAAATAACGTGACCCCCGCAGCCCTGCCCTTCCGGCCGCCATCTCGGCCCTTGGCAGCCAGTCCCTGGAGGCTCAGAAAAGGCTGTGGCCTGTTCACCAAATAACCTTACATGGGAACTGGGGCTCCCTGTCAGGCTTGGGACCCCCAGGGTAAAGACAGTGCCCTGGGGACAGCGTCAGGAAGACAGGGAGCCCTGGAGGGGACGACGCTTCTCCTGTTTTCTGGATTTTCCTTAGGACAGGGTGACTGTGAACACTTCCGTATCACTCGCAATGTTCTTAGCAACAGCTCCTGAGAGAAACCGCAACCGTCAGCTACAGAGAGAAGCCATAAAAGCTGGGTGTGGAGTGCACCCTTGCAATCCCAGCCGCTCAGGAGGCTGAGGCAGGAGGATCACAAGTTCCAGGCCAGCTTGGGCAAAGGTCTTAAAAAGCAAAAAGGGTTGGGGATGTAGCTCAGTGGCAGAGCACCTGTGGCTTCAACTCCCAGAACTAAAAAGCAAAATAAAACAAAATACACGTCCTGTCAGTCATCACAGGGAGAACGGAGTTCCCAAGTCACGACCTCTCTCCCAGGACTTTGCGGCTGTCTCTTCCTGGGGAGTCATTTCTATTCGGGTGGCTCCCTGCTCCCAGCATTCCCTGCACAGGAAGCTGAGCCTGGCACTCCGGAGGCTCTGGCACGAAGGTCCCCACCAGGGACAGGCGATTTCTCAGGCTGCTGCCCCGTGACTGAGAACACTCTGGAAGGGGGACAGCACCGCAGGCAGGCTGAGCCCGAGGGTGGGAGCTGAGTCCGACCCTCCTCCATGCTGGGCAGGCCACGCCTCGGTCCTAAGAGGAGGACCCAGCCCGGAAGTGATTCTCCCTCTCCGCGTACTCCAGGGCTGCCCTCGGGGGTCTGCACCCCTCGCTCTGAGCCCTAACTTCCCCGCTCCCGGAAGCGAGAGGTCCTCCTGGATCTCTAAGGTCAGGCCGAGGAAGGGGCCGCCCCATCTGCTCATCGCTCCCTGCTAGCACCCACCACGGTGCCGGGGGCACCGCGAGAAGAGGACGGCTGACAGATGTGGCACCGGATGCCCTGAGATCGCTGTTTCCAGGGGTCTCGGTCTTCTCCCTCGCAGGAGGCCGGGGTCCCCTGTCCCTGCGGGAAGGCTCCGCCCCCACTCCCTCCCTTCCGGAGCCGATGGGGCCGCGGAGGCTTTCATGGTGCCCTCTCCTGCCGCCGGCCCTCCCCGGGCCCTTCCAGCACCATGCCCCATCAATCTCGACAGCCCAGCCCTCTCCAGCTGGCCTGGCCGGGCCGTTCCCAGGCAGAGCAGGTCCACAGTGGAAGGTGGTGGAAAAATGTGGACAAATTTCTGATTTGCAACACTCTGGGAAAGAGTTTATTGCCATTGTTTGAGGACGAATGTATAAATAAAGCAAGGCGAAGATGGCAGAGGGAGACTGATGAAAGGCAGAAAACGAGAAATTTTATGGCCATAAGGAGCGTACTCTAATGGTGATTTCTGAGGCACTGGACCATGGTAGTTACTTAGCCAAATGATTGCTGCGAAGCTGGGCGAGGCGGCTTATTTCTTAATTACTGTTACGTATCATGTCAGGCGGACGCCCCTGCCCTGGAAAAGTTGGTCCTGAGCAGACACCAGTTGGAGCCGGGTCCCCATGCTGGGGTGAGGGTGGGCAGCTCGGGGCTGTCACCTGCCCGCATGGGGCCGTGGGCCCTGGGCCTGTGGTCACTGCCCCGGCCAGGTGCCCGCCCCCGGGGCCACCAGCATGGGAGGAAGCCAAGGACACACTCGGACACACAGCACTTCGTCCACTGCAGACAGCCGTGCGGCACATGGGAGCTGGCCAGGGCCCGAGCCAGCTCCGAGTCCGCAGGGAAGAAGACTCAGATGCTCCTCGGCCTCCAGGGCAGGCCGAGCCGCTGGAGAGCCGCTGGCTGGGAGGGGCCCGAAGGCCGGGACGGAAGGGGGAGCCGGCGGCCGTGTGACCGGAGGCAGGAGTGGCTCTCACGGCCTCAGCCTGTCTCTCCTCCTCTCAAAAGCGGTGGGACCAGAGTCCCTTTCGGCGTCTAGTGTCCCAGGATTCCGTAGTTAATTCGAAGACGTCGCCCTCTGTCCCTGTGGAGCTGGCGAGGCTGATCTCACAGGTGTTGGGCACCTGCCTGTCGCTGTTTGGGGCTCACGGTCCCCTTCAGAGAATCAGCGCCTGACTCACACCCAGGGCCGGCACCCCGGTGACCCTCGGAACCGAAGCGGCCGAGTCCCCCCGTGAACCGGGGTGGGGGCGCCTCGCAGGACCCCTGGCCCTCTGGGGGCCTCTCACCGGGCGGCTGGAGCCCACAGCGCCACCTCCAAGGGCTCGAGGGACGTTCCGGGGAAGCCAGCAGCAGCCCCCAGCGCCGTGCGGCCGTGTCACAGGGAACAGAGCCCCGAAAACAGGCCGCCTCCTCCCCTGCCACGCGGGAGCCGAGGGACAGAGGGCTCCGAAGCACCCCTCCCCCCTCGCTTTTCGCACTGGGGAGAAGGCGAGAGCCCGCGCGGCCCAGGGTGGCCCAGCCGGGGCGGACTTGGAGGGAAGCCTTCCCCGAGCCCGCTCCCAAGGCGTACTGAGTCCCAAGGCTGAGTCACGGGCTCCTCCCCGCCCGGGGGCCTGGCACCGGGGCCAGAAGCCGCACCTGCCTCTCCACCTGCCGGGTACACACCTCGCCACCCCCTCCCACTGAGCCTCCGCTAAGTCCCTGTCCTTTCGCCCGCGCCTCGCCCTTCCGGCCAGCAGTCAGGGCACTGCTGACATTTGCAAGAGGAAGCAGCTGTGGGTCCCCAGCGTCCCTTCAGAGGCGGGAGGGGACCGCACCCGGCCGGTTCTCCGTGATGACCCGGTCTCTGTGGGCCGCCTGCTGCCCCCCAGCTCCATCGGAGGGACCATGTCTCACTTCTGTGAGAACACAGTTCTTTTTTTTTTTGTGAAACAGGGTCCTGCTTTGTAGTTCAGGCTGGCCCTGAGCTCACTCTGTAGCCCAGGCAAGCCTCGAACTCAGCAATCCTCCTGCCTCTGCCTCCCGAGCGCTGGGATGACAGGCCTGAGAACACGGTTCTTTGTGGTTGCTGTTCACTGCTTTTTCCTCAATGCCCTGGAGAGGACATGGCCTCTCTAAGTGCCCAACGCACATTTGTTGAACGAACAAATGAACGAACGAATGAACGAATGGAGAGTGGTTTCCTTCTAGGCGCCTAGATCTGCGCTCCAACTCACCGTGTTCCGACAGCCATGCACAACAGCTTGGTCTCCAGGCCAGCGTGACTGCAGTGAGTGTGTCAGGATCGCGGAGCGCAGTAATCTCATTAGTGATGTATTTATGCAACGCCAGACACCTGGCCCCACGCGGAAGCCCCGCTGAACGGCTCCGAGCGCTCTGTACCCCAACACAGATCTCCCGTTTGCATCCAGGTGCTGGGTGTGCTCGGCGGCCCCCCAAATACAAATGGAGCACCACTGAGAGGCCCACTGCAGGGCCACCCCCGCTGGGGGACCCTCACGCGCCCCAAGTACTGCACAGAGGGGTCAGGCAGCTCTGGAGCAGGGCTGCGGAGGGAGCCATTTTTTAGGGGAGCTAAAATCCAATTTGCTCCTGCTGCTTATGCCTTTTCTACTCTGATGTGGTTTTGATAAAAAAAATTTTTTTGATCAATAAAAACAAAATCTGTTACTCGAACTCTGTGGCAATTATTGCCCCAAGCCCGGTTTGCTGGATCTTGATAGAATAAACAATGTTATTCTCCCAAAATGAGGCCAGTGGTAGGGAACAGTTACATTAAAGTAACCAGGAGGTCGGGAGAATGTGGAAACACAGGTTCTCGGGGGCCGAAATCACACTTCCAGGCATTTGGGGGTGAGCAAGGTGCTTGCTATAGGCGGGGGACCAGGCTGAGAACAAGCCTCGGTGGAGACGGGCGGCTGTCACTCCTGCCTTACGGCAGGTCCTGAGCACGCAGACTCGGGCATCGATGCTAACGTGGGGCCGGGGCGAGACTCACACAGGGGCAGTCAGGCTTCCGGGGCCGCTCAGCTAGTGTCTACGTCAGGACTCGAATCCACACCCTTCTGCCACTTCAACCTTCTTTAGAAAGTGTTACAAGGCTTCGGATATTGTAGAACACGCTCGCGCTGACGTTGCTTCCTCTATACGCTTCGCCTCCTTCCTGCCCCTCAGCGCCAGGGTGGCCTTCAAGGCTCCATGTAAACGTGCAGCCCTCCGCGGGGCACCACGGGGCACCTCGGAGCAGGAGGATTGGCACGAGTCTGAGGCCAGCCACGGCTATGGAGTGGGCTCAAGGCCAGCCTGGACTCCACGCGTGTTATCTGGCGTGTACAGCCCAGCTGTGCATCTGTGCTTGTGTGCACTGCTGGGACACATACGTGCCCCTCAGTACAATTCCAGGGACTTTTCCTCTGGGGACTTCTGCTTTTTTTTTTTTTTTTTTTGACTCTCTGTCGCTTTGTAGTTCAGGCTGGCCCTGAGCTCACTGTGTAGCTTAGGCAAACCTCGAACTCAGCAACCCTCCTGCCTCTGCCTCCCCAGTGCTGGGATGACAGGCGTGAGCCACCACGCCCGGCGCTGTGGTGTGTGGTACTGATGGCTGGTGGGCATGAGCCACCATGCCCGGTATTGTCGTATGAGATTACCTGGATGGAACCAGGGATCGTGCGCTTGCTAGGCGGGCTTATTTCTGAACCAAAAGTAGATCATTTATTAAAAGAATCGCATGGATCCTGCTGGAGGTTGGGGTGGGGAGAGACGGCTGGGGACCTCCAGGGCTGAGCTGGACCCCAGGAGGTAGGGGCAGGACTGTGGGAGTGGGGGTCGTGCAGGCTGCCCCGGAAGAGGAAGGTGCTGGTCAGGGAAGTCAGGCTGGTGACCCTGGAGAGAAACAAGCATTGGCCTGGGTGTCGGTGTGGGAACAGGTGGAAACAAACTTTCTTGTTCACACTTTGTTTCGCCTCGGTCTGCCGGCTCACTGACAAGGAACGGGAACACTCCTCGGTGTCGCTGTTGTTGTTGTTTGCTTTTTTGAGTTAGGGTCTTGCTATGGAATTCAGGCTGGTCCTGAGCCCACTGTCTCACTACGTAGCCCAGCCCGGTGTTGAACTCAGAGTAACTTTTCTGTGTCAGCCTCCCGAGGGCTAGGATGGCAGGTGGGTGCCACCGCGTCCTGCTTGATTGTCTTAGAAAACGCCATTGTTTTGTGGTACTGAGGATCGAACCACGTGCCACGTAAGTTCCCGACCACTGAGCTCTATGCCTGGCTCTGTAGTTTCTTTTTTTTGAGACAGGGTCTCGCCTTGTAGTTCAGGCTGGCCCTGAGCTCACTATGGTGCCCAGGCAAGCCACCGTGAACTCAGCAATCCTCCTGTCTCTGCCTCCCGAGTACTGGGATGACAGGCGTGAGCCACCACGTCCGGCATTGTGGTATGCGGTGTTGATTGTTGGTGGGCGTGTCTCCACGCCTAGCATTATATGTGGTTACCGGGGATCGAACTCAGGACCTTGCGCTTGCGAGGCAGGCGCCAGAACCACTGAGCTAACCCTCCGGCCCATGTAGTTTCATTTTTTACGTGAAGAAAGGGAGATTCCAGGGAAAGCAGCAACCTTAAACGCAGAACTGAAGTTCAGGATTCGCATCCAGGCCCGCCAAGCACCTCATGACACCGGAACAGAAAGATTCCTCCTCCCCACCAGCTGATCGGGGCCTCTCGGCCGCAAGCCCCGGCCAGCTCCGTCCCCTCCCTACCTCGGCCCCCTGCCCTCTAATTAGATTCCCCTGGAAATAAGAGTGTATTGTATGTACATTCTGCTAAAGGCAAACTGATTTTATAATTTTTTTTCCTTTCCTCCTCTTTAATAATTCACAATGTCTCAAGGAGGTTTTACTTAGAGCTGGCGTACTAGAAAATTATTCTGTCCCTCACGTACTCATTTTTCTCTTGAGCCAAAGTGAAAGCTGGATTTCTCCTCACCGGGCCCCTCTCTTTGCCTACCTTGTGCCCAGAATCTTCTAGTCCTCCCCCACATCACCTCCGCGGCCCTCTCTACCTGGAAAGCCACATGCCTGTCCTTCTGGCCCCCAGCGTGGAAAGGCTGGCAGCTCCCGGCTGGCCCAGGGCTCTCAGAGGCCTGGGGAGGGGAGCGTGGCTCCACTTTGAGATGCATTTGGCTCCGGAGAACTCGTCTGGCTCCAGCACTTCTGAAGGAGGAACTGGGCCAGTTCAGGGCCTTTATTGGCCCCATCGGGTTCCCGTTAAGTGTCAGAGAGTAAATTATAAACAAATGGGCCCATTTCCATTTCTGAAGGCATCCCCGGCCCCGCATGGGCCTCCCCATGGAAGGTCACATCCTAGACAGGGCCCAGTGGGACCGGGACCCAGGTGGGTGGCGTCTGCGCAGCCTGCAGCCTCTCCAGGCTGGTGCCGTTTCCTGTGTGATGGATGGCAGCAAGACAGGCGGGCGGCCGCCCCGGGGACGCCAGCCCTGCACCCTGAGTCAACAGGTTTCATGAATTAAGGGCTGAGCGCTCTGCCCCAAGGGGGGGGGGTCCAGCTGGAGAACCAGGCTGGGCTGGCGTGCGGCGCCCGCGGGCTGGCAGGGTAGGAAGGCACAGGCAGGTGGCCGGGGGCTGGGCCCTGACACACACAGTGTCAACCTGAGCGGGGCCGCTGAGGGCCAGCCGTCCCTGCGCTCCTCGCCTGACGGATAAAGGTGCTCAGAAAGCTGGGTGTGGTGGTGCAGGCCTATGATCCTGGCACTCTGGGAAGCTGAGGCAGGAGGATCCTGGGTATAAAGCAGTTAGAGGAACTCAGCAGGACCTCGTCTCAAAATAAAGTAAGTAAATACAAAGGCGTGAGGAACCAGCTACATGGTAGCCTGATAGAAACCTAGGCCTCATCCCCAGTCATAGAAAGAAGAAAAAGAAAAAAGAGGAGGAAGAAGAGCAGCAGCAGCAGCAGCAGCAGCAGCAGCAGCAGCAGCTGGGAGAAGCTAAGCCACCTTCCGCGTCTCGATGCTCCCTCGCAGCAGTGTGGGCTGAACTTGGCCTCTGGGGCTCACACTTCCGGTCAGGAAGAGCTTCCCATGGGGAAGGAGCCTCAGTGTCTGACACCCGCTTCTGTATCGACGGAGTCGGTCTAGGCAAGCTGGGGGCGTGTTCAGTCCCAGCGCACTGTCCCACAGAGGGGCAGACAGCTCTGAGCAGGGAGGGCATCTGCCGGAGGCGACACGCCCGGGCCATGCGGGAGCCGGGACCGGCCCCAGAAACCCCCACCTGGCGCTCTCGGGGTGCGTCACTGTGCGGTGGAAGGGTGGCCCACTGCAGGCCTCAGGACGGGGACCTGGGGAAGGTGTCGCTGGGTGGCCACCGGGAGCCAGCTCTGGAGCACCGACGCACCACGGAGCCCTGTGGGCTCTCCCTGCCCGCCTGGAAGCAGCGCCCCCCGCAGTCTGAGGGTGCCCTGGACCCGCGAGGAGGAGACCTGGACAGAGGCCAGACCCGGGCACCGGGTGCCGTGGAGCCAGGCTCGGGGGAGGGGCCGCTTCGGGCGGGATCGGGCTTTCGAGACTAGGATCCAGGGTTCAGATCCGGGGCCCTGGGCAGTCACAGCCGCTGAGGCCCATGGGAGCCCCCATTTCTCGCTCCCCGATCCTCCCAGGGCCCCTGAGGAAAGCTGACCCGGGTGCTTGCCACATCCTCGTGGGCCCCGACATGCTGCAGAAGGAAATCTGAGGACGCCGGGCCTGGCCTGCGGAGGACTCATCTGCCGCCAAGTGCCGAGTCACTGTTTGCCCAAGGTTACCCAAGCTGTGTCCAAACAAGACCCAGCCGGGCTCCCGCGCCAGGGCTCTCAGACACGCCCGCTTGCCCAAAACCAGGACAAAGGCAGCCTGCTCTAGGGGGGAAGCAGTGTCAATCCCAGAAAGCATCTGGATCCAGAGAAAAGTTTAGGTAAATGTATCCAAAGTACTCTGCCCGGGGTAGGCACTCCAAAAATGGGAGCCACTATTATTTCGTAGGCATTTAATGAGCACCTATTAGGTGCCAGGCCCTTTCTCGCACAGATGACTCTGAAGGTTCCTGCTTTGCACAGATAGCAGGCACAGCCCAGGATGCGTGTGGCCAGAGGGTCCACGGCTCGGACTCCTAGCCAGGGCCGCTCGCTGGGATCACCTGTGGAATGCTAAGAGATCCTGTGCGCACATGTGCACACATGCACAGGCACAGGCAAGTACACAGATACACACGCAGAGACATGCACACACCCATTTGCGTGTCTCTGTGTGTGAGACCCCCTTTCATCTGGGGTCTGGAATGCAGCCTGGGCACTGGGGATTTTTTTCTTTTTTTTGAGACAGGGTCTCGCTTTGTAGTTCAGGCTGGCCCTGAGCTCACTATGTAGCCCAGGCAAGCCTCGAACTCACAGCAATCTTCCTGCCTCTGCCTCCTGAGTGCTTGGTTACAGGCGTGAGCCACCATACCTGGCATTTTTTTTTTTTTTTTTTTTGCATTGTGTAAATCTCTGCACAGACAAAGCTGAGGGCCACTGTTCGAAGCTCCTGAGTTTTTCTCAGGCCCAGTGCAGTGCGACCGGGATGAAAGGCTGCCGCAGGGACCCACGGACAGGGTGAGGTGTTCAGAAGGAAGGCGGCGCTGGAGCTGGTGGAAGAGCAGGTCAGAGACTGGGCGGGCTCAGCCCTGGTGCTGCCAGCGGCTCTGGCGAGGGCCCCAGCCCAAGAGGACAGTGGCCCTGGCAATGTCACCTAAAACATTCTCCTAAAATAAATAAATACATTTTAACTATCTAAACATGGCTCCTGGGGGGGTGGTCACCTGCCTCTGCCACCTTCCCAGGGTTCCTTCCGCTGCTTCTCAAATCCAGCCTCCCCACCCCCACCCCACCGGAGGGTGACTTAAAGACTGAAAGGTACGGGGTTCCCTTCATCCAACCCACCCCTCCAGAGAGTCCTTGGGATCTGCCTTCCACAGTGGGGCCCACGTGTCTGCAGTCGTGGTCACATGTGGATCTGCGTGGCGGGGAAAGGTCCCCTCATGCGAACACCCTCCTCCCTGCTCACTCCCTGGAAAACGCAGCGGACCCAGCTAGGATCAAACTCCCCTCCTTCAACCCTGTAGCAGTTCCGCCTGACCACGGACCCCTGAGGTGGGGGCCGCCATTCTCCCCGCCCTACACAGGGGAAAGGTACCGAGAGGCCCCGCAGATCGCCCAGCCGCACGCCCAGCTGGCACCGTCGGGTCAAGGCTCGAACCTGCGTCCGTGACTCAGCAGCTGAGCCGGGACACACCTGAGCCGGTGTGAGAGAGGGGATGAGGTCAGACCAGGGCAAGAGCCGTCTGACGTCGGGGTCCTGAGCGAGCTGTGCGGAAGCTGCCAGGTCTCTGTGGGTGCCTCAAAGACCCCGGGGGACCCCAGACCACGCCTGCCACACAGCCGAGATTCCTCCCCAGGTGAGCCGAGGGGAAATTCAATCCGGCTTCCTCTTCTCTGAACTTGCCAGAAGCCTGTTTGCTCAGAGCTCCCGAGAGGCCCCCGAGGTCTTGGCTTCCTCAGTTTCAGATAATTGACTTTCAAAGCCTGTCTTCGGGGGGTGGCGAGAGGTTGCCACACACCACCCGGGTGAAGGGCAGACCCCGAGGACTCTGCTTGGGCCGGGAGGTGCCAGCTCCGTGACATCTTCCACGGGGGCCCGAGCCACACCGTCCCACCCGAAAGCCTTGCCAGGGTCACTGGCCTCACGGCTGTGGAGGACAGGCAGGTTGTGGCCCTGGTCCCTTGGGAGCACAGGAGTGCCCCTGCGCTGACAGCCTTTACGGGAGGCGGGCGGCACTGCTTCTCCATGGCTGGCTGCCCTCGGCCTGTGTCTGGACTCCGGGGCGGGATGGTGGGTGCTGGGAAAGGAGGGTGCAAGCGACTTCCGGCTTCTCCCCTCTCTGCAGGGAGGGGCCGCCGTTTCTGCAGCCAGGCCCCGGAGCCTGTGCGGCCCGTGTCTCACTAGCCCCAGGCACAGCCACCTGGGACTTCACCGGCTGCAGGGCCCATTTTAAGGCCCCAAATTAGGAGCCAGGACACAACGAGCCCTCAGTCAGCCTGAGAGTACAGAGCCCAGGCTGCTGGCATTTATGGACCACTCGCGGTACACATGATCTCTGCTAAGCCGTGCGCCTGTGCGTGGGTCTGGCCCTCTCCGCCTTGCGGTGACAGAACGCTCATTGCACATGAAGACACAATGCCCAGAGAGAGGAGGTTGGCCTCCCAAGGACACATGACAGTCGGGACTCGAACTCAGGTCCAGCAGATGCCAGAGCCCAGAAGCCCAGTCGCTACTCCACACCGGCGCATTCACAGTCCCTGGAACCAGGGGCTGATGTCCCCACAGGACCCTGTCCAAAGCCGGCCTGTTCCCTGGAGGACCTGCAGTTGATGTCATACAGCTAGAGGGGACCCCAGAACAGGAAACTCCCCGGGGCTGTCACGTATAAAAGCGGGAGACAGAATGAGACGGCCCCAAAGCCCACCCACGTCTAATATTCTACCAGTTACTGTGTGATCTCAGCAGCTGATGTCCCCTTTTGAGCCGCAGTCTCCCCACTTGGAGAACAGGGGTGACAAGGCCACTTCACCGAGGGCTGTGAGGGCCGCGGCACCAGACGCGCTTCCCAACTCTCAAGTTCTGGCCGGATGCGAGGGCGGGAGGCCAAGCTCGGAGGCGCCCCTGCACCTGCCCATTCAGGGAGACCCAGGCGTGAGAATCCTGAGTTTGACCCCAGCTTGGGCAACTTAGCAACTCAGCGAGACCAAGTCTCAAAATTTAAAAAAACTTAAAAGACCGCGATGGAGCTCAGAGCAAAGGCCCCGGGTTCAAGCCTCAGCACCAACACATGAAAATTAATTAAAAGCCGAACCAAACGCAGATGCGGGGGGACGGGACCAACTTGTACCTAGACGGCAGCCGTGGGTGCCTCTCACGCCAGGGGGCTCCTCATTTCCCCTCTGAGCTTTGTCCCCTCCCAGGCACCAGCTCCCCTCCTGCTGTGCCTCTGGCCTCCTCCGGGTTTGGAAGAAATTGCAGAATAGGGCAGGAGGACCCCAGATATGGCTGTGGACTGTGGCCCCAGCAGCGAGGTCCGCAAGGACTCATGGGTAGTAACTGCAGGACGGTATCCGCCCACCTGCTGGCAAGTACTGTGCAAACTTGAGCCAGTCACTTAACCTTCCCCAGCCTCTGTCTCTCCATGTGTGAAGGCCAGAGGCCCAGCTCAAGGCTTGCAGGGCTGGCACCTGAGGCGGAGCTGACGCCAGAGAAGCTCTGAGTGCCAAGCTCCCGCCTTTGCCCATCTGGGGGAGCCGAAAGGTTCAACGTCCTGACCCAGGAGGGGCCTGCAGCCCGAGCGCACTGTCCAGCTTCTGGCGTGTGGGGGAAGGGAGCCCATGACTCCTCCATAGAGGCAAGAGGAGGCCAGTGGCACCGGAAGTGCCTGGGGGGGGGGGCTGGTCGCCTCTGATGTCACGGGGAGGTTGTGCTGAAGCCACAACTGCCCCTGACCTGCTGGGGGCACCAGTACCCAGGACCTGCTGTCACAGGCCGTGCCATGTGTGCTACGGTTCCTACCTGGAGTCCTATGCTGACCTCAAATGGAGCTGATTTCCTGCGGGTCCTGGAATATTCAAGAGGACAAAGGGTCAGAAAACCCTAATTCGAGCCGAGCTACTTCTAGCAAGAGACCTGACAAAATCCTGCTCCTTGGGCCGGAGGGTTAG
>PVIC010013729.1:0-37534 GCA_004025085.1 Thryonomys swinderianus | reverse complement strand
GCTCAGAAGTTGGCCACCCTGGCGAGCAAGCCATTGTTGAACCTGGGCAAGCAGGCGGGCATCAGGACCCTGCCCTCTGAGGCCCTGAGGGGCGCGGTTCGTGGAGGCGGCTTTGTCCCGGGAGGACATGAAAGCAGCGCGTGCAGCCGTCGCTTCGGGCAGGTCGCTGCGGTCGGTCGCCCCGGGAGCCCGCTCGGAACGCAGGGCGCGCAGCCCTCTCCGGCCGGCGGCGCTGAGCCACACGCGCCTTCCTAGCGCGGCGCCGGGCCGGCCGCCTGCGGAGGAGCTCGCTGCCGCCAGCAGCCGGCCGTGGGGCCCCGGCGGAGGCTCCGCGGTCCCGAGCGGCGGTCCACCTGCTCTCATGCGGGAGGGACCCAGAGGAGCCTGGCTCGAGTCTCCGGAAATCAAGACGCTGACCGGGAAAGAAGCAGGGCGGCCTTACGGCCTGCGCCCCCCAGCTTTGTTCCCGGCTCCTGCGGACAAGGAGACTGAGAGCGAGACGGGCCCGCGGAGCTGACGGTCACTTGAGTCTTTTCAGGGCTGAGGCCATCAGGGCCGCTCGGAGGTCCAGGGAGCTGCTCGCCGGAGCCGTGGGCTGAAGCCGCGGACCGCCCCGAGGAGCGCTGCGCCTGTCCGTCTGCGGTTCGTCCAGCCCAGGAGAGCCCCGCACGGCCCGCATTCACCCCGGCTCAGGCTGGCCCCTGTGACGCAGCTGCTGTTCGTAACCAGATCGTGATGTGCTCATCTTGCTACAGCCGTCGCTTTCGGGCTTTGACTGACTGGGCGAACGCGCCTCTGGGCCAGTGGCGCAGAAGCTCCAGGCGCCTCAGTGAGCCACGGAGCCGGCGCAGCGCGCGTGTCGCACGCCCACCCTCCCGTCCTGTGCGGTCCTTTCTCCTCCACAGGAGTCACGGGAGTGTTCCTCCTCCTCCTGTCTGGGCTCCACCCCCAGCCTAATAGTCAAATAACTCTTCCACAAATTCACAGGCTTTCTACAGACATTAGCTTCCCCCTCACTAAAAAGCAACAACAAAAAGCCTTCCTCCTCCTGATCTCCAGCGGGTTCTTGTCTCTTTAGGCCAGCTAGGGAGCCACAGCGCCGGCCGCGGTGAGGTCCTCCGTGCCTGGGCCCCTCCGTCAGGAAGAAGCGGCGTGAAGATGCACAGCCCCACTTCCCAGCGCCCACACAGTCACGGGGATGTGTGTCCCTTGGGGAGAAGCAAGCGGGAGACGAGGGCGAGGCCGACGGGCTGGGAAAGCAGACGCCACCGTCTACCACGTCCCAGGACACAGGAGTGGAGTGGCTGTGACAGCTTCCACGTGTGGATCTCCGGGGTGAGGATTCCCCAGATCATACAAACGGATCTGGAGGACAAAGCCCCTGTGTCTAACGCTCTCTGGTAGCCCCGTTGCTCAGGGCAGCTGTCTGTCCTGTCCTCCCTTCTCCAGATGAGGTGCTTTCCATCTTGAACCTCACCCCTTTAATGCACTGCTCATGGCGAGCTTGCAACCCCTCTGGCCGCGGAGTGGTGCTGTGCACCCCTGAACCCCACACTTTCCCTTGCCACGAGCTTGCTCCGCAGATGTTTCTGTTCCTACCTTGACTGAACACAAAACCCCACTATGTTTTGCACTCATGGCTGTCAAATCTTTGTTCAAGACTCAACGAACTTAGAAACCACTTCTGGAAGGAAACCTAGACTCCCCAGGACCCGGAAATAGCCAGATCATGCAACATTCCTCCTGTCAGCTTATAGAGAAATTTCCACACGGATTTACATAGTTACTGTGAAGTAGATTGGAAGAAAAAATGATACATTAAAAGGAAATCATAACTAAAAGTCGTACTTGTAAGAAACTACAGCCTTTGGGCCGCAGTGGAAGTCACACGGGGCGACCCATCTCTTCGTTCCTGTGCTTAGGTAGGCTCCCTTCCGCCCAGCCCCAGCTCACCTCGGCTCCTTCAGAAAGAGTGAAGTCCATGAAATGGCTTCACTAAAGGAGTAAGGAGCGAGAGCCAAGTGTTAAATAAAAGGTTAGGTTTAGAGAGTAAAATATATGTTTAAACAAACGAAAAGGGGACCCACAGCTATACCATGGTTTACTAACCTTGGAGGTGTGCCACGTTTCCGGGGGTCCCACCCCCCAGAGAAGCAGACATTCCCTGTTCCAGGAGTTGACGGGCTCTCTTGAAGGCCTATAACCTACGTCTTTGAGTAGGTACCTTTTACTTTCTGCCTACTAAAACCTGTTATGGATGGAACACGTGAATCTACTTGTCAAAAATAAAAAATAAAAAAAGCTTTTGAGAGAAAAGTTTTTTTCCAGTGAAGAAGGACTAAAATCAGGGAATTCCAGCAATCAGCTGGGAAAAAATTTCATCCGTGGGTAGATGGGCTGACACCAGAGAGGGCGCCGGGAGTCCCTGGGGAAGGAGCAGGCTTGTACAGGGCCCGAAAGGGCGAGGGCTCCTTGGGCGGAGCGTGCATGACTCGGGTGCCAGGGCGGTCTGCTCAGGTGGGCAGAAAGTGCTGGGTTGCTTGGCACCAGGGCGTTGTAGAGTCCTCTTGAGTCATTTGCCTTTTTTTGAGACGCTATCACTACTGTGAAAAGCAGCCTGTCTGCTTCGCCCTGTTGCTCTACCAGAAAGGGGGAAGTGATGCTTCTTTCCCAGCTTCTGGGCCTCCGTGGACCCTGTCTGGCGGCCGTCGCACTAACGCGTACGCCTGGCTTCTCTGCCCCGCGGGCCCGTCCCCGTTCGTTCCCCCGTGTTCTTCGTGGCAGCCGTTCGAAGCAGCTTGACCTGGGGCCTCCGAAAGGTCGAGCGCTGGGGCTGTCTGCGCGTGTGTGCCCGCCTCTCGTCACGGGTTCTTTCCCAGCCCATCTAGCCACCTTCCACCAAAGATGCATCTTCTCTTATCCTCGGGGCCACCGAGTCTGTTCACCAGCCTGTTCTTACTCTGTGGACTGCACTTCTTTTCCATCTAAAATAAATATACATCCCGCTACCTTTCTGTAAGTCTTTCCTAATTCTTTGTTCAAGACACTAAGAACTTGGAAGGAATCCTCCGGGACTGACCATCCAATGACAGCCGTAGGTCTGGAGATTTATTTATTTGACCTCTACTTCATTCCCTTTGGTTCATACGTTTGTTTTTATGCCAGTGTCGTGGTGCTTCTGTTACTGTGGTTACGTAGTATATTTTGAAGTTGGTTATTGTGATACCTCTAGCATCTATTGTGATACCTCTAGCACGCCTCTACTCTTTTACTTAGGAATTACTTTGATTATCATGGGCCTTTTGCATTTCCATATAAATTTTAGGATTGTTACTTTTCTAATTGTATAAGGAACACCCTCGGTATTGCTGGAACATGTAGATTGCCTTTGGTAATATGGTCATTTTAACAATATGAATCCTGTCAATCCATGAACATGTGGGAGGTCTTTACATCTTTCACTGTTCTCAATTTTTATTTTTCAGGCTTCTGTAATCTTTACTGTGCAGGGTTTTGGCCCATTCTTAGTTTTTTGTTCGTTTTAGAGCGATTATGAGCCAGGCGTAGTGGTGTGTTCTTGTGAAAACAGGACAGCGGGAGGTGGAGGTAGGAGGAAGGTAAATTCTAGGAAGGCAGGAGCTGGAGGGTTGTCGGGCAGCACGGCAGCTGGGGAGGGGCGCGGTCCGCCGAGCGCCGAGTCCCGGGCACGGGCACAGCACAGCGCCAAAGCCCGAGCAGGGAGCCAGACGGTGCGAGCTTCACTTCCCCTTCTGAGCACTCGGCAGGTTCTGGGTCACGCAGCCCCAACCTCCGCCAGCCTCAGGAATGGGAAAGACAAAGCAGACTGCCAGTCCAGCCAGGGCCACGGCTAAGGCTTCCCCCGGCCAGCGTGCGTCTCCTTTCTTGCCTTTAGTTCACTGGAAAACTCGCTCTGCAGAGCATGTTTCTTTACTCTTTACCACCTTTAAAAATGTAAAACTTGGGGCCGGAGATTTAGCTCAGTGGTTCCGGCGCCTGCCTCACAAGTGCAAGGTCCTGAGTTTGATCCTGGTAACCACATACAGTGCTGGGCATGGAGAGTCACACCCACCAGCAATCAATGCCACATACCACAGTGCCGGGCGTGGTGGCTCACGCCTGTCATCCCAGCACTCGGGAGGCAGAGGCAGGACGACTGCTGAGTTCAAGGCTTGCCTGGGCTACATAGTGAGCTCAGGGTCAGCCTGAACTACAAGGCGAAACCCTGTCTCAAAAAAAAAAAAGTAAAACCTCACTACCTTTTGTGTTTGTCTTCATCTATTCTCTGTTCAGGACAAAAAGAACCTAGAAAACACTTCTAGAATGAGACTCTAGTGCTTCAAAACCTAACAACACTAGCCCAGCCATCGACTGTCACAAAATGAATATAAAACATGATTAGTGCCGGGCGTGGTGGCTCACGCCTGTCATCCCAGCACTCGGGAGGCAGAGGCAGGAGGATTGCTGAGTTCAAGGCTTGCCTGGGCTACATAGTGAGCTCAGGGCCAGCCTGAACTACAAAGCGAGACCCTGTCTGAAAAACAAAACAAAACAAAACAAAACCAAACCATGATTAGTGACATAGTTCAGAGCAAAGACCCTGAGTTCAACCCGCAGATGACAAAAAAAGGTATTGTGAATGAAGTTGTTTTCCTGACTTTTTTCTCAGCTAGTTCGATTCTGGTCTATCTAAGAACTACTGATTTTTATGTCGATTTTCTATCAGCCACTTTGCTGAATTTATCAGGTTTAAATGTATGATTATACTTGTATAGATATTCCTTTTTTGAATTTTGCTATTATTTCGCAAAGCCCAAGCTGCACCCATTGAAAAGTTACTTGGATTTGGGGTATTTACATCTCCTTGTTGGCATGGCTTCTAGGTTTTTTACTGTTTTTAATTACCTGAAAAATTCTTAGTATTTCCTATGAATTTAAGTGGGACTTATCCCATACTTCAAGGTTATACCCATGATTTTTAAAAATGATAATCCTCACTCTAACTTGGGCATAAGAATGTTGTGGGATAATATTTTTTAATTTCCCTTTCTTGTAACTGAAAAAATTAGTAGGAATTAGTCTGAATTTTTCTGAAGGCATAAAATGGGGTTTATATTCATATTGTTGATGTAATTCTTTACCCAAGAGTTAACTGTAGTGAGGTTTGCCTACTGGAAAGATTGGAGACGAGAGGCATTGTATTTTCAGCCTAGACATCCATGTCACTCTTCCGAGTCCGGTTTCACTTTGCACACTGAGCAGTGGGGTCCTCGGCTGTGCTCTCTCCTCGTGCCTTGTCCTGTGCACCTGAACAAGCCACTTGATGCCTCTTCCTGTCAGTTCACCAGATACAATTCTTTTTTCTCTTCAGCAGCAGGTGGCAGGTTTGTTAAATGCTTTGCTGTTGTAAAATAGAGGTTTTGGTTTTTCCTTGCCACTCATAACTCCCTCAACCCGTTTCTAGCCTTTGCCAGTGGTGTTGCCCTTCCTTCCGCCTTTGCCAGGAGAGCCCTGGTACTTCCCAAGCCTCCATCTGCTGTCCCGTTCCAAAGCCAGTGTCTCTTCTTGGAGATTTTAGTGCAGCTGTCTCTCACTTTCTCTGTTGATTGAACTTTATCTGCTGCTGGAGCAAGCGCTGTCAGCCAGACTCTCACGGTGTAACACAGAGACCTGCTCTTCAGTATTTTGTGAGCTCTCCTGGTCCTGCCTGATCACTCAGGAGCTCTGTGGTCTTTCACTCTCAGGATGTTCAAACTGAGCTTTTTCAGACAGAGATGGCTGCACTTCAAGAAGGAGCACAGTGTGCAAAACACGCTTATCCAGGCCTGTCCCTGAGACGTCCTGATGTCCTCTAGGCACCAGAAGTCTCATCACTGAGTCAGCAGCTAGTGTGGGCGGAAACGACAGAAATGCACGGCTGTTGGAAGCATGATTAAGTGGAAATTGCTAATTAGCATACACCGCATGAGCCATAAATGGAGAAATACAGAAATATGAGAAGGAGAAATTAGTTTAAAATGTCTTTAGAATATGGTGAAGGAAATAAGGAAACAAAACAGATATTAGTTATTTAACCTTGCAATTTAGGAAATTGTTTTTCACATGAAAGGGGAATGATGTAAAAACTGAAGGGGAAAGAACAGAAAATTAATATTTATATGACTATCATAAAATACAAAGAAAACATCATGAACACAGCAGATAAATAATGTGTGACTTAAAGGGAACATTCATGTCATAGTAGTAAATATCAAGAAACAGTTCACCTACTTAAAAAAAAAAAGGATTCAACATAAGTCTTCGTCGCTTTTGTAACCCTGGGGCAAAGTACCCCCCACCTGCAACTTACAGAGAGGGAGGCCTGTGTCGGCTCCCGTCTCCTTCCACGGTGGCTGGTTTCAAAGAAGAGCCCGATGTCTGGGAGACACAGCAGAGGCTAAGTCACTTATTCACAGCGGGCAGGAGGCAGAAGAGGAGGGAAGAGCCAGAAGCCAGAGGACTTTCTCCGCCTCAGCCGCTGGGATGACCCGAGCCAGGCCTGGCTCTGCCAGTGCCTTCAGCCATTTCCCTGTCAGTGGTGAATCCACTGGCGAGCAAGTCACCTGATACTGGTCACCCTCACGCTCACACACACACATACACATGGGGCTTGGGGACATTTTATTATCTAAATCATAACAGCACAGAATCCCAAAAGAAAATTCATTTCTAATTTGTATGAAATACCTTTGAAGTGTCTAAGAAGAACTAAAAGAAAGAGGGGAAACAAAAGGTAGTTGAGGTGAAGATGCAGCCAGGTCAAGGTGGGCATGAAGGGCGTGCGGCCATCTTAGTTTTGACTCGGGTAGAGCTGATGCCGAAGGAGCAGCTTTCCGATGCAGAGCAGCTCCTAACACTGGCTGGTATAGTTAAAAATGAAGGTACGGCAGTTTGAGTGTGAGGCACAAAAGAAAATCATTGTAACTTTTGCAAGTCAGGAATTACATGAATGCCAAGTTTATATTTAAAAATAATAAAATATTTCCATTCACTGCTTTGAGATTAGCAGACAATAAATGGACAAAATATGCTTCAGAGTATAGTATTCCTTAACAATTTGAACAAAAAGATATATGTGGAATACATTACTTTAAAAGTTAAATATCTAAGTGCCGGGCATGGTGGCTCACATCTGTAATCCCAGCACTCGGGAGGCAGAGACAGGAGGATTGCTGAGTTGGAGGCTTGCCTGGGCTACATAGTGAGCTCAGGGCCAGCCTGAACTACAAAGCGAGACTCTGTCTCAAAAAAAAAAAAAAGTTAAATATCTATACATACTATATTTTAAAACATTGTTAGAATATAAAAACTGTAGATCCAAAAATGAGAAATGGTGTAGAAAATGCATTGTATCTTTCTTATGTAGTAAGATTAGACACAATATTCATTTGGTTTCTAGATTTTAAAAAAAAATACAACTAAATTTTAGAAATTCCAAAAGGAATAACATAACAACCTATGGACAGAGTTAAAACAGAGTTTAGAGGAAAAATCATAGTCCTGATTGGGTATGTTAATACAAAAGAATGAAAATAAATAAAATATCTGATTAGATACATTAGAAAAAGAACAGTAAAGCTTTCACATACCTAATATTTTCTGTTCCTTCAACTATAAATATTATTTTAAATTAAATAAACTTGGTTAAAAAGCTCAGAATGCACTAAGAGTGGACCAATCCATGTCAGAAACCAGTGAGCCTGGGGAAGTACAAAGGAAAGACATCACCTGTCTGTTTTCTCTTGTCGGTAAAGTCCCAGTTGAATTTATTTCAAACATTCCTTAGTTCTCATTTTTAATTAAAATTTCTTTTTTTTTTGAGACGGGGTCTCGCTTTGTAGTTCAGGCTGGCCCTGAGCTCACTATGTAGCCCAGGCAAGCCTCCAACTCAGCAATCCTCCTGCCTCTGCCTCCCGAGTGCTGGGATGACAGGCGTGAGCCGCCACGCCCGGCACTGTGGTGTGTGGTATTGATGGCTGGTGGGCGTGAGTCTCCACGCCCAGCATTATATGTGGTTACCAGGGATCGAACTCAGGACCTTGAGCTTGCGAGGCAGGTGCTGGAACCACTGAGCTAACCCTCCAGCCCTTGGGAATAGACTTTAATAATTCAAAGATATGATAAGTTCTAATGCTCTATTACTGTAAACCTAATATTGTATTTAGAGATATTGTGAAAACGGTGAATATGGATTTATATCTGTTCTGTAAATTAGGTAGATATTGGGAAAATATTTATTTGAAAGAAAGATTTTTCTTTGTTTTTATTAGAAAAAGTCAGTCTACACTGGTATTCTGAAAGTCATCTAGATGTAGCAGAAAGTTTGGTAAACTTTATAGGTTTTATTTGAGCTTTCTGTTGAAAACCATTTTGTCCTTCATACCTCCTGGGCCCCTTCTTTGCTTTACTTCTCCTCTATCGCCCTCCGGAAACAGTCACTTCATTGGAGTAAACAGTGCTGTCCCTGCTTGGTTCAGGGAAACGTGTGTCATTTCCTCCTTCACTATGAGGGAGATTAAGAGTTTTGAGCAGGATTGTGATTGGCTAATCTAGAAATTGTCATGCACGGTGAAGAGACAGAAGGTACTTTGGGAAAACTGGGGCCATGTACCATAAGTTAGTTTAGAGATAGTAGTGACAGTTTTCATTAATTAAAAAATTTTCTCATGCCCAACCTGCTGTTTCTATGTACAAGTTACAATACTTTTCATTATTTTTCCATACTCGATGAAATGATTCCTTATGGTGAAGAAATATTTCTAAAGATTACACCTCGTACACTATTTCATGAAGTCTTACGTATACAGTAGTTTCTAAAGTCATGACTGTTGTAATAATTTATTTTTAGTTCTATTTTTTTCTCTAGTGTAAAAAATTAGACTTCAGAAACTAAAATACTATAGATGATGCTAGCAATCTATAATTAATTGATACTGCTGAAGTTTTATAAGTAGCTGGAAGTGAATATTAAGTGGGACAAAGGCCAGCAAGACTTAGTATTCCGGTAAGAATGAAAGGGACTTCACAGAATTAGTGTCCATCTATGTAAAGGCCTTTCTTTGATAATTTGTCATGACAGGCACATCTCCTTCCTCTTGCTGTCACGGAGGAAGTTGTGGGGTGTGTGGGTGCCACACACTTAAGGTTCAGTGATTGAAACAGAGAAGGAATTGGTAGTGAATTACTGATGGAGGTGTTCTGTGGAGCGCAAGGGCTAAGCCCTGTGTCCTAGCTGCTACTGTCAAGACACCCCTGCCAAGATCTCCGTTGCGTTTTAAAAACTCTTTGACAGCAAATGGATACACCTGGAGGACACACTAATAAGTGAAATAAATAGATCACAGATGGGCAAATACTGGATCTTTTCTTTGATATGAGCACCTATAGATGCAAATGAGCTCTAGAAAGTAAAACAGTTTTTGTAGAATGGGAAGTTTCCAAAGGAAATTTGGTGTGGGAATGTAATGAGGGGAAGGAATAAATATGATTCTAAAAGAAAATAAAAGAGCATGTATATAGGGGGTGGGGAGGGTAGGGATATGGGTAAAAATGAGAATTAACTTGTGTTGTATATTGGTAGAAATTCCCTGATGTTATGTGTGATTGTGAGATGTATATAAATTGTACCAATAAAGAATTACAAAAAAAGCTCTGACAGGATACAATAAATAAATAAGTAAATCCATACATAAGAGAGGCAGAATTGAAAGGCACGGCCGACACAACGCGGTGGTTTCCGGCCGCTGCTTGGCAGATTGACTCCGCCCCTCCCTTTGCCTTTCGGGCTTTTCACTGAGCAGAGAGGTCCCCTCTTTGGCAGGACCCTGCGCTGTGCCTTCTCCACAGCCGAGCCCATCGCACTGCGCTGCACCGACCTGCTCCTGTCACCTCCGAAAGAGGCAACGCTCCCTGTGGACAAGGCTCTGTCAGGTTCCTCTCCAGACCTCCAGCACAGGGCCCAGGCCCGTAATCAGGAGGCCGCTGTCCTGCACAAGTAATGAACAAACACTAGTTTCTTGGCTAAAAAGCTGAAAAGACTGTACGGAGAAGGCCCGCGGGATCCACAGAAGCAGGAGCTCCCTCTGCGATGCTCCAGTGCTCCCGTGCTTGTGTGGAGAAACTCTAGGATGGGAGATGAGAGTCTCAAAGACGAAGAAAGTGACACAGGCCCTTGTTACACACGGAGGGGCGATTTTCCTTCTCACAGATGATGGTTACTGGAAAAAATGGTAAGAATTTTTCGGAAGTTAGTGAGTGGGCCACGGGGCCTTATGAAGACCACAGCATATTCCAGAAGTAAACCTTCTCTGTGCTTTGGGGCAGTGACCCAAAGGGAGGACAGCTTCTGACCTCACAAGAGCAGGTTCTTCATATGCCTTGTTGAGGACTAAGCGCCATAAGAGGTTATGAGACTCTGGCATGATCTTTCTCGTTCTTTATTTTTTTGTCTTAAATGGTCTCTCAAGAGCTGCTGCTCCCTCTCTGCTGCTTTCCTTTTGTGTGCTTTAATTTCACTCAGCTCAGTGAAGTTAGTAATAGTTGTCAAGATGAGAGAGAATTACCCTCTAAAAGACTGAGTTGTTTTTTTCTTAACCTTCCCTTCACATCAGCTATTTCCATAGCTAATAAATTTTAAACTGTGAAAATTGCTTTGATCAATTATGTATTTAGGTTTTTCATAAACATGCTGATTTTATTACTTATAGAAACGATTAAGAACACATTTGCGTAGAATTTCCCGGTACTGTCCCCGGGTGAATTCCTTCTGTTTGCAGGGATTGTCCTATTTACTGATTTTATGAGGATCATGCAGATATTTTTATTTTAATGAAATAAATAAAGATGTAGATATTGTTTAAAAATATTCTCAACACCCTCATATCCAGGCTGACAAATAATGGTTAGAAATCTGCAAAAGCTCTATTTCAAAATAAACAGGTAATTCTCCATCCACCCACCATCACAGTTGGTACTCGGGTGCCTGTAGGTGGCAGCAAGAATGTTGCACATTTATACCTACAAAATAATACCAACAGCATAATTAAAACAAAAGGACAAATTAAAAATAGCTTCATTGCTATGTTCAAAGTACTGTATATTTAGCTTTAGGCAACAGATTTATTCTAAAGACAAAACTAGAATAGGCACAATGTGCATCTGGGAAAAGAAATTAGATAACCTCAAAACACAAAAGGTAAAAGACAATGTCTTATATTTTATATGTCCGGCTTTAGGCGGCGGACAGTGAGAGGCACTATAAATGATGCAGTTAATATCAAGGGTGCTCAAAGATACGTGAAAAAATCTTGATGTTTCAAGTTGCATTTCGCTTTTATGTCTTTGCAGTTTTACTTTCCAGAGCAATGAATTCAGAATGCTGAACACACACAACACACAGATTCAGATTACACAGTATGTTGTAGAAAAATCAAGAGCAACATGGGGAAAAAACTACTCCGTGATACTTTTTCATCTTATTTTTATTCAAAGGTATTGTCCATAATTTATCAGAAAACAGCTTTTATTTGGCACCAGTTATCAGTAATGGTGTATCCTCTGGTGAAAGAGAGGCCAACCCAAACTCTAACCTCCGATTGCAGCGAGCAGTTGAGCTCTAGCTTGGGTGGGCAGCTGACTCACTGCCGCTCCAAAGACGGAGTGTGACACTGTCTTCTAGTGACTCATTGGTAAGTTGTGGGAAAAGCAGCTTTTGAATAGTAGGGTAGAAGGAAGAGTGTCTGAGAAGGAATCCAGATGGAAGAAATACATCAAGTATCGGTAACTAGGAAATGTAACCATTCCCAAGATATTTAATGATCACCTGTAATAGGTATTATCTTGGTATAGATCATATGGAATTTTTAAAAACTATGTAATAGAGGAACATGTTTGTCTAATCAGAAGGAATTACTTCTTTGCTATAGAGGTCAGTCTTCCTGCAATTTGATCAATTTCAATCACCAATTCTACGGTCAAATTGTGTGTCTTCTGTGGAAATTGGTGATGTCACTCTGTAAAACATGATCCAGAATCTTCCTGTTGTGTCAGGCAAAGTGGGAGAAGCCACTTAGTCACAGTGTTCTCATTTGTGAGGATTTCCTTATTGAATATCTATGATTACAGGAGAGGGAGAAGGTAGGAGCATTGATGAACTCTGCAGAGAAGCGAAGGGAAGAGCAGGGGCGTAGCGCCAGCAGACCTTGTGCATTTCATATTTCTCCTCCCTTTTACAAAAGGCCAAGGGGTTGAAGAACAAATGCTGCCTTTGTTTCCCTTCACTCTGTCTTAGTAGATCATTCTGTCTCTGTTTTGTTGATAAGTGTTGAAAAGCAGGATTGGGGTGGGTGAGTGGTATAGGAGTTCTGAAATCAAATTTCGAAGGGAAAGTCAGGCAGGTGGACTGATTTACTTGTTCTGTGTCACCAGAGCTCATAACAGGGGACAGAAAATGCTTTTCGAAGCAGAGGGGACAGATAGGATTCTTCCATGTTGCCTCCAAAGAGTAGGGCACAGCATGTGTTGAGAAATGCATTGGAAATCTAACCAGACAGTTGTAAGGAAATAATGCCTGATTTCTATGGCAGCAGATTGGTTTGTCTTGCCTTGTGCCTGCATAATTTAGGAGTAAGCCTGATTTAGAACCGATATACAAAGTACCACACATGTGTAACGCAGTGTCAGGAGCAATCTATTGCACAACCAGGGCTATGACTGAGCCAAACTTCCCTGCCTGCAGACCAGGTGGGACGTATCTAGACCTGAGAACTTGACTCATCTTCACCAACGGAGACCTCAGTGGTCCTACATGCTGTGATGCTCCAGGGAGAACTAACCTGGAATCTTCATCTACATAATCCCTCAAGGACTATTGTCAATATCTGCTTTGTCCTCTGAGTCTTTTGTTGCTCTGGATATATGTAACGAGAAGTGTGGCAAACTGGGGTTTTGGGAGTCCTTGGTACCCAAAGCAGCATAGGTCAGGCTCAATCTCAGCTGCTTCTCTTTCATTTTCTGTCTATTTATTAATTAATTCACCTTGTGCTGTTTGGCTTACACAGGACTAGAACTTAACTGAAGAACTTCTAGTAACTTTCCCTTGCCCTGTTTCCTACAGTGTAGTAGGGATGAATTTGAAGATATGCACAAACTCATAGTACTGTTAACCAGAGTGGAGTAATGGACAGTAATGCTGTTAAAATTGAGGTGCATCGACATTCAACTCTTTCTTATAGTTTTCCAGTAAATGTCAAATGTTTTATTTAGGAAAAAAGAAAGATGAGGATTAGGAGGAGGAGACAGAGGAGGACTATTAGGGTTGCTATAAACAATACACTGCAAGCTGAAGTACCTTGAAATAAAAACATTTTTCCTCACCAATGTGGAGGTTGAGAAATCCAAGTTCAAGGTACTGACAGGTTCTGTGCCTGGTGGCAGCTCATTTCCTGGTCATAAAGAGCTGTCTTCTCCCAGTGCATGGCAGGGTCAGAAGGGGTGAGGGCGTTCTTCATGGCCTCTTTCATTCTACTAGCCACATGCTTTTTATCCTTAATGTCTTAATTACTTTCTAAAGGTCACATCCCCTGATTCATTGCCTTGGAATTGAAGAGATTTCTGTATTGGGTTTTAGAGAAGATACAAATGTATAATTCATAGGGCAAGATTATGCTGTTCTTACAAAATGTAAGAAACAATTTTCAGTACTGTGGTACCTCAGTTCATGAACCCTTTTGTTTGCAAACAATTTGGTTTCAACAGAAACATTTGGCAAAATATTGTTTTTGTTTGCACACTCTATCTGAGTGACAAACATGACTGTGGCTCTTTCCCACACAAGCACAAACATGGCCACACTTCGCAAAGTCATAGACCAAATTAAGTTCATGAACTGAGCTACTGCTGTACTTGTTAAATGTAGTAGGATTTTACATTTTATAAAAGAATTACTGAAAGATTTATTACTTCTAGACATTTTCCAAGAATTTACTTGTGAATATGGAATTTTCATTAAGGATAAGACATTTTCTAATGGTCAAGACTTCAAGTAAACATAACGATCGTATGTTCCACTGCAGGTGAATCAGGGAGGACATGCCATGGCACGATGCACGCCGCTGGCATCAGGGCTGCATTTCTGAGAGCTTCACAGCTAAGGTAGGCTAGGAGGGGTGGACGGAAGCCAAGTTCAAGCTGGAGTTCAACTGAGAAAGTTGCCCAGCAGATGCTAAGTAGTCTAAAAGCCCAGAAGGAGAGAGGGTGTATTAAGTTTGAAGAGTTCAGCTGGGAGCTCTGAGCTGGCAGAGACAGGACCAAAGCGGGAACAGGTGGGAGCGAGAGGAAGGCTCTCAGCACTCAAGCAAATGGCTTTGGGCAAATGAGATGCTGCTCTATCGGCTGGTGGGTGGTGAACGAAAAGGGACCCGGCTGCCAGCAAAGGCCAGATCGTCTCTCTAAGTAGAAAGCACATGAGCGTCATGCGCTGCTCAGAAAATTTCAGCCACTTTTGGGAACCATGGGATTGCATTTTCACCTTGGCATAGTCTCCTTTTTTTGACACATACTGATTTGATGTAAGTTGTCATCTCCTGGAGACAGCCTGACAACAAATACTGCTAATCATTTCACTCTGAACTGTGCCTGGATGGTGGAGAGTAATTAGACACATGGCAGTTGGAGCCTTGACATTATAAAGTTCACAGAAACTTGCTTTGAAAGGGAAAAACTATTAGAGAAGGAGATTTTCAGAATGCAGGAGGCAGGGGGTCTCTTATGTTTTATTTCCTAAAGCCAAAAAATTCCTATAAAATCCCTACTTAGCTCGAATTCTTAAGCTAGAGATCAAGCCTTTGAAGAACAGGCATACCGTAAAAAAATCAATCCACACGGCATCGCTAGGATCGGAGAGAAGGTAAGGCTCCCTGAGACCCGCTGCTTAAACCTGCTGACCCGTGAGACCCCCGGTGACTTGCAGGAGTGAAGGCCGCCTGGAAGAGCGTTTGGGACAGTTCTCTTTCCCTAGAGAGACGCCTGTGGGAGCCAAAGAACAGAATCTTTTCTATGTCTAACCCAGGCACTTTCTTATACCTAAGTCATGATCTAAGGAAAATTCATAGGCATGTCACATGTTCATTGTGTAATTGACACATGACACTTACTTCATGTCTGATGTGCCAGTAAGTCATCATTTAGACAATATGGACTTACGCTATTTTTCTCTTTTAGGTAGCTTACAACCTGAGGTATCTAGGGGAAGGTGAACTGGGAGGTGAGAGAGCCCCTCCTTTCCTGCTTGTAAGCATGGATCGCACGCATAACTGTGTCCCCCACATGCTGTAGATTGAGACTTCATCAGCTACCACACTTATCTTTTTTATCTTCATTGATAACCACACTTCACTTAACATCAAAGTTGTATAATCTCATGAATGGCAGGTCACAATTTTATTTTTTTTTTCATTTTCTTTCTTTCCTTTTTTTTTTTTTTTTTTTGAGACAGTGTCTCACTTTGTAGTCCAGGCTGGCTCTGAGCTCACTATGGAGCCCAGGCAAGCCTCGAACTCAGCAATCCTCCTGCCTCTGCCTCCCAAGTGCTGGGATGACAGGTGTGAGCCACCACGTCCGGCACTGTGGTATGTGGTATTGATTGCTGGTGGGCGTGAGTCACTACGCCCAGCACTGTATGTGGTTACCAGGGATCGAACTCAGGACCTTGTGCTTGCAAGGCAGGCACTGGAACCACTGAGCTAAATCTCTGGTCCTTCTTTTTAAATTTTCTTTGAACTCAAAAATTAAACTTTATTTTGGTAGCAGTACCAATGAAGGCAACTTGAAACATCCTAAGTTTTTCAACCTTTTCACACCACCCAAATGTTAAAATATTTCCATATTGGTGATATAGTTTCTCTTGCAGAGAATTACGATAATGATTATGTCTTTCTCTTTTCATACATATTTCCATGTACCATTCTGAGGAAGGTAATGTGTCCAGAGTGATGCCTGTTACCTTTGCTCTTCTAGGAAGTTCTCTTTGGCCTCTGATCACTTCTGATCTAGTGGTCTCCAAATTTCTCCCCTAGTACTTAGAGATGTGAAGACACACTTCCAAGACACAGGAGATAAAAGTTGTTCTGTTTAATTTCTAATGTATTAAGATTTTGAAAAGGGAATTAGAATGCAGAAGAGATTTTAAAAATAGGTATCATTAGATATGACAGCTATTAAAATTTGTCATCCACAACTCTTTGCAGGAATATCAGCTGTCATGTCTGACACAGGACATAGCGAAGTTCTTGAACATGAACTTCTTCAGATTACACCTCTCTTTTCTGTTTCTCATTTTTACATTTCGGGGCCTTTTGTTTTGGCTATTCCAAGTCAGTAGCTTCTCACTTTGAAACCATGTCTTATTAGAACATTTTTTTCTCCTTTTGGTCTTATTTTCAGGTTAAGACTACTTTTTAAAATATCCATTAAATATTTTTCCTAATAAAAAGATGAATGAAGCTAAGAGAAATACCAATGCACCACCATAATAACAACACCAGTCAGAAAATCTTAAATTAGGACTTAAAGTAGTGATGTTTATACATCTTCTGGTTAATACCAACAACAATTATATTAACAGATCAACCCAGGTCTAGCTACAACCACCATGATAGCCACCACCCCATTGCTTTGCAGCTGGGGGCTTCTCTTTTCATTTCATACCTGGTAGGATTTATACTGAGAGGTTCCCACAGCCTCATGCACTCATAATGGGAGCTTTTTGAGACAGTTGAATCACAGAGCTGTGATCTGATGAACTTATGGGTAAATGTGATTTGGGCCCAGAAGCTTAGCAGGAAGAAGAGGGTCGGGGGCGTGGCCTGGAAAGGCCTATTTCCTTTCTCCCTTGGTCTTCCTGTTACCCATGGCCATGGCATGAGCTCTTTCTCCTCAGCCATATCTTTCTGCCATGGGACCCTGGCTCAGAGGACTGTGCACTGCAACCTCTACTTCTCCTCCCTAGAGCTGTGGATGTTCGGTATTGTGTCTTAGTAACAAGAAAGTAACCCAGACATCCATTGATAATCACCTTTAAATATTTGTCAGTGTCCTTGAGGGTCTTAACCCAGAAATCGGTGAGGAAACATCTCTTTTTAATTTGGAAGGTGGAAAGTGAGCAGTTTTCACATGATCCCTCGCCACTATCTGATTTTCTCCCTTATATTTAAATTTACCTC
Source organism: Thryonomys swinderianus (assembly GCA_004025085.1). NCBI lineage: Eukaryota > Metazoa > Chordata > Mammalia > Rodentia > Thryonomyidae > Thryonomys > Thryonomys swinderianus. The sequence continues at coordinate 20,258 of PVIC010013729.1, read as the reverse complement.
TGTGTAGCATAATTATTTCTTCCTTTGCAATGTTAGGAGATGAGCTATTAGCCTCCTATCAAGAACATGGCTTTCACTGTCACTCAGAATTTTATTTTCTCTTTCCACACCCACACTTTCTATTCTGTCCCTCTATAGTGATTACTTCCCAAACTGGTCAGCCACCAGGATGTTGAGCACCTCAAAAAAATAATAATAGTGAACAAAATTTGCATTACTGAGTTGAAATCACTTGGTCTCAATATATTGTTCTTCATATCTCTTTCTTTTGTACTTTAATTTACTCTTAAATTCTATCCACTATATTACGTAATAAATTTCATACATATTTTAAGAACTATTAACTCACAAATTTAACTTTTACTTCTGCTACCTTTACTCTGTTTAATAAAAACCCAACTTGGGAAAATTTTTATCAGTTATATTAAGGAGAAACTAGCTGCATAGCTGGTATGAGGATTTAGAGCAATTTGTATTACAAAGGATTCAACTACTTCCTAAAATGTTGTTAGGACACAGCAGTAAAATTACATTCAGCAGCAGTTTAGAGAAATGTGACCATCTTCTCAATATTTAAATTATTTTCTATTCAGTTCTGTTGTTCTTTAATGTGTTTAAGTTACTTATTTTATTCACATTTCACTTTGAATTTCATTTTCTCAAAGTAGTGTCTATGCATTATTTTTTATTCTCCCCCCATCCATTTGTTTATTTTTATAGGTGTACTCCCTCATGTATTTAGTTATTATATTTGTGATTTGAATACTTTTAAAAATTTAAACAGAATGTCTTTGGTAACAGAGAACTTAATTCTCTTTAAACTATTGTGAATACAATTTACTTTTATTGATTTGGTGTACTGTTTTGTTTTATGCTAAATTGACAAATAATTGTGGCCTATGTTATGAGAGTCAATAAGATGTTTTTATACACACATATATTATAAAATTGCTATTTTCATTTTTGGTTATCTTATTTGGTTGGTAATTTCTTTTTGTGAGATTAACCAAATCATTGCTTTATTTTCTCCAATTAGAAGCTAATCAATTATATACTCTTTAATTATGCTGTTATTGATGATTTTACATTTTAATATATATATTTTAGTGTCTGTTTAATTAATATACAGACCCTGTATATATCTTCACTAGATAAGAGTCTTACAATGTTAGTAGTGATTACCTTTTTCTTTTATCACTCTATACTGAGATAATTTTATATTTTATTTCACAATTTACTTTTTTTGGAAAAAAATTATTTCAATTTAACACAAGAGGATATTAATAAAGAAAATATTTTTATAGTCTTATTTCTATGAAAAAATAAAGCAAAATTTCATAACAATAATTAAAGAACAACATTAGTAACCATACTGTGCACCATTATCATAAAAGAATGGCCAAAATATTAGAGAACAAGTCATAGATGAAATGGACTCTTACAAAAAGGAAACATAATAGCACAAAACTTTCTTTCCAATGCATAATTTACTTCTTTACATGACATATTACAAAGTTTTAGTATTTCAGTTATTTTAATTCACTTATTATAAGTACTGCATTTACTTTGATTTGGGTGTTAAATAGACCCAAGTAATATTTTAGAGTATGTTGTGTAGAAAAACATTAGGGAAAGAAAAAATCTGATGGTAAAAAAGGAAACAAAGCTTATGTATATAGAAGGCGAGGGGATTTCATGGTGGGGGGAATGGGAAAAAATGACAACTGAGTTATGTCATGTATTGGTTCAAATTCTCAATGTTGAGTGTGATCACCATGTGTATGTAAAATATATCAATAAAATCAATTAATAAAACATTATGAATATATATACATGGAAATTTCTTTCCCAGCTGCTTTCTTCCTACATATAATTTTTTAGGTTAGAGGTCATTTTGTTGTATATCTTTATTAATTTTCTTTAATAATTGAGATAACTTAATTATTAGTTATTTTCCAAAATCTACATTACTGATAAGGACTTATTTTATCTTTTTTATTGAATTATTTATTGATACAATTTATATACATCTCACAATCACACATAACATTGGGGAATTTGTACCAATATATGACACAAGTTAATTCTCATTTTTACCCATATCCCTACCTACCCCGCCTCCCCACCCCCTATATACATGTTCTTGTATTTTCTTTCAGAATCATATTTATTCCTTCCCCTCATTTCATTCCCACACCAAATTTCCTTTGGAAATTTCCCATTCTATAAAAACTGTCGTACTTTCTAGAGCTCATTTGCATCTACAGGTGCTCATATCAAAGAGAAGATCCGGTATTTGCCTATCTGTGATCTATTTATTTCACTTATCAGTGTGTCTTCCAGGTGTATCCATTTGCACATAAATGAATACATCTTGTCATTATTTATGGCAGAATAATACTCCATTTTATAAAAAAAAACACATTTTCATTATCCAGTCTCCAGTTAATGGGCATTTGGGTTGTTTCCAAGGTTGAGCTATCACGAACTGAGCTGCTATGAACAAGGGTGTACATCTGTCTTTCCAATGTATTTTATCTTTTTAACATGAATAGAATTTTATTTTTCTATGAATGTGTTTTGGGCTTTCTTATTTTATTGATCCTCCAAAATATTTAATACTATTTATATGTTTAGGTGTCACTTTTAAAATTTTTTCTATCATTTTTTTCAGAATTTAGTACTTATTTTAATATTATTCATTGAATGTTAAGTTGTTCTTTTTCTTTGTATTTCATATAAATTATATTTATTCTTTTTAAGATAATCCTAACATACATGTATCTTTTATATCACTTAACATTTTATCACATAGATTTTTTTTTTTTTTGAGACAGGGTCTCGCTTTGTAGTTCAAGCTGGCTCTGAGCTCACTATGTAGTCCAGGCAAGACTCGAACTCAGCAATCCTCCTGTCTCTGCCTCCTGAGTGCTGGGATTACAGGCGTGTGCCACCACGCTGGGCTATCACATAGATTTTTTTAATATTGTTGTTTTTGGAAAAGTTTCTGGGCTCATTTCTCTAACTTTCTAAATTTATTCCTCAGTTGCATTGCATAAATATAATTAAAGTTAAAATGTATCCTGTTACAGTGAGTGACTGTGGTGGCACAGAGGAGGAAAAATTACTAAGAGACAAAATATTAGTTCAATCACCAAGAGGCCCCGGGAGCCTGCTTCTTTAGCATAGGAGAGCTTCAGGGAAATAGCAGTGAGCTGAGCCCTCTGAGGTTATTTATTTGTAACTGAGCACAGGAGAACAAAGACATAGAAGAAACATGCTTGCGACCTTTCTTAAAGAGAAATTTTCATCAGGAGACAGAGAAGAAATGGGGTGTTTTTTTTCATGGCACATGTCAACCTACTTTGACAGTCCTGTCAGGAAAAGGCAAATGAAACAACCAGAGCAAACATATCTGAGATGTGTTGATAACTGTCGTCCCATAGATATACTCTAACCTTAAGCATTCATTTCAGGAACCTGGGAATTATTGCTTTCAAGGTGCCTTCATCTTTATGATCATTTCTAGCACTACTCTAGCCAAAGTTTCTTTATAGTGTCCATTTAGAAAACCTCTCTTCAAAAGAGAGAGAGAGAATATATTACAGCCTAAGCATATATACTGCATTTTAGTTTTATGTATTAAAAAATCACATACACACTCTGCTAAGAGGTTTCAACAACAGGCTAACCCTCCCCTTTTATATATCCTATTTCACAGAAGATGTTCTCACAGTACAGGGGTTCACAAGAAAAATAGTAGTCTTCATGTAAGGGCGCATAGAGCACCATTTGTCACACAAAATTTATTCTAAATTCATGTGGTAATTGGGGTACCTAGTTGGGTTATTCAATTGCTCTTGTCCAAAGAGAACGTGGCTTTATCCAGCTTAGTTCTTTATGAGAGAAGGTAGGCAGTTTTACAGCTTAGTGGGATTCAGCTCACCTATGTTAGATTTCTGAGGGGCTCGATGAGGAGCATTGTCTTTTGGAATGATTGCATTTCAGTGACAGGTTGACACGCTTCTCCAGAAAGATATCCCTGGGTGATAAACCCAGAGATGGTCTTCTGTAGCCTTAGACAGTATAATAAGATAAATAACTTTTGACTCCAACATTTCTAAAGTAAATACTCTAAGAAAACGCAGAAAGGAAACTATGCTCTTGTTTTCCACAAGAATAACTAAGTCTCTTCTTTTTAATTTTATTTGCTTTCACAGTTGTAACTTTTTACTTTTCAAAATCTCTAATAGATTTTTGTGTGCTTTAGCATTTTTTTCTCTTAGCAGCCTGTTCTCATTTTATGAATGTACTCAGTAACTGAAATCCTTTGAAGATATCAGATATGTTCACTTTGACTTCACCTATGTTTGTACTGTTGAATTTTTTCAAGTTTATTTGTTTTACCTTGGTACTTTTCCCTTAAAATCTTTTAAGTCCTTTTGTGAATTCAAGTTCCAACTATAGAAGTTTTCCCTTGGTTATGTTTAATAGAGAAAGACAGTCTGATGATTATGGTTTGTCAACAATTTGAAGTCTGAGTTTTGAGGCCCTCTGTATTTGTTGGATCTGAGACTTGCTCCACCCTAGCATAAGCAGTGATTGTTGTTAAGCACAATCTGAAAACAGGGAAATGATACATGGATCTCATAATTTTAAAAGTTTTATTTTTATGATTTTTTTTCCATACTGGGGACTTAACTTGGGATCTCATGCCTGCTAGGCAGGCACTGTGCCACTGAGCTAAATTCTTAGCTTTCAACCAACCATTTTGAATAGCAGCCTTCCTGACAACTCTTTTCAGGTCATGTCCAGCTTCTGTATCAGTGGATTCTAAGTCCAATTCTCTGTGTGTAATATAATAGCTTGTTTGTGTCCTTTTTAAAACTATGATGATGTTAGTTGTGAGGAGCTTAACTTGGGGGATTTTTTTTTTTTTTTTGCAGTACTGGGGATTGAACTTGGGTCCTTATGCATCCAAAGTTGGTGCAGTACCACTTGAGTTAAATCCCCGGCCCTAGATGAGTTTAACTTGGGAATGTAGCCCCACAGTTTTAGTGAACTAATCACAGTAGTCTCCATTGACTCTATCTGTGCTTTGTCAAGACATGAACTTCAGCACATATCTGGCTGTAAACAATATATGAACTAAGGGAAGGTATACTGACATCTTTTACTTTCATTACATATAAAGAAGAAATTTCTCTGCTCCCCGTTTTTCAACTTGGAAAGTTTTATATAACAAATAGTATTTGGAATTAACAAGGATATAGTTTGTATTTCTTGTGAGTAGAAATAAGAAACAATCAGTGAGGACTTGAAGGCCTGTGAGACTCTAGTGAATTCATAGAGCCATCTTGGACTGAACTGTCATATCCAGAATTTGTCATAGGTAAACTGAATGTAGTTGTGCTGGTTCCTTTGCTTGAAGCTCTAAACAGACTCCGCTCCACCCTGTACTCAGGTTCAGTAGTGCCTATTGTTTTGCATGTGTTTTGAGCTTTGAAGTTTGTTATATTTTCCTAGAGATCAGATATCTAACTATTACCTTTTAGGAAGTTCTTACATTTGAAGTGACTATGATGCTTTTTTCATGTTTTCAACCTTCTTTATAGATTTATAAACCTTCTTTATAGATTTGTCCTTATAAAAATTATAAAATGAATTTGTCCAAGTGAATTTTTGGAACTGTAATAGGTCTGGGTTACAGTGAAATTGGAGAGACATAGGCCTGATTTGCTGTCTTCCTACCATTGTTTGCCACTGGTTTGCACTTCTCCAAGACCTAAGTTCCTGTTCATCAAGATTCTCCTCTGTTATACCCTGCAATCCACTGAAATTCCTGTAGCATCCTGTGTGTGTCTCTCTAGGTTGTCCTTATGCCATAGTGCTGAAATTTTCTTAGCTGCATTTGCCTTTCCATTGTATTGAGAAGCTCTATTGTCATATCTTGTATGTTATTAATGTTTCACTTTTGTGAAATTGTTTATTAATATCTTCCACCAATTTTTTGTTGGATGAAACATATTCTCAATCTTGAGGTGTTTATTTTCCACAAGTGATTTAGAGTCTGCAATGATACTTCCTGTCGAATTTAAAGTTTTTCTTCTTGACTTTATCTTAACTCACTTTTGATAGATTTCCACTTCAATTTTCAAAATAAATTTTTATGGATGTAATGGTCTATATCTAAACTTCCCTCCCTGATAGGTGGGGCACTGGGGAAGTGATCGGATCACAGGGTGAGTCCACTGATGAGTTTATGAGTAACTGTGATTTGAGGTGAAGCTTAGGGGAAGTGAGTCGCTAGGCAGCTCCCCTCCCCCGACCCGCTCTGCCTTCCAGCCTCACGCCACGAGCTGTGCCTCCTCTGCTATGTGTCTCTGGGGCAGCCAACTGTTGACTGAAACCTTTACAAACTGTGAGCCCAAGTAAACCTCTCTGTGTATCTTAGAGATGTTTGATATATTGTCACATTGATGAAAAAGTAACTAAGATAATGGAGAATCCAGAAATATATGTGTAAAATGATCCTATTTCTCTGCCTTTATTTATTTTACTTAGGTGCTTTCTTGTGTATTTATAAATTACCTTATACTTGGAAGTTCTTCTTGACATGACAGTAAATGATTTCTAAACTAATATTCAAGGTATCTGCATTCAATTTGGTTCTCATTTCCATTAAGGCCATGGAACATGTAATCTATTGTGTACAAATGCCAATTTTTTTTTGTTAAGGAACAACCCTATACACAGTAATTAGATAGATACGTAGACTGATATGTTCATTTCAGGATTTTAATACATGAAATTTGAAATGTGATTACATAATTATTGTTTTTTTTTCTGAAAATAAAAAAATTATCTCCGAAATAGCTACTAAGGCATATATATTGAAAAGTCAGTATTATCTGTGGTTAGCAGATAATCCTTGATATCTTAAGCATATGATACATAAGAATGTACTGTTGGCTCATTGGAAGTCTTATTAATGATTTATTTGGCAATATTAACCAGTGATGTCCTATTCAGAAATTATTATTCAATAAATACATCTACTATATGTAGTTTAAGAATTACCATAAGCCAATGATTAGGGGGATGAGAGGGAGGGAGAGAGAGAAAGAGAGAGACAGCAAGAGAAAGGTAAGCTTGACTCACTAAATATATGAATATTTGAAGGCAGCTAAGATAATTTCCCTCAGGAAGATGGGAAAAAAAGATGGCTGCTGGTTGCAGGGGTCACTGGACAATGTAGTTCAACTACCTTCAAGAAGGAAAAGCCTAGGATTCTAGGCTATAATACAGTGCAGTCCCCATTACAAACTTCTACCAAGTGGTCAGCACATCTGGCCAAGGGCAAAGACTGTGTGCATAGTTCAGGCACATCTTCTGTTTTACACTACTAACTTTAAGTCTCATCTCCATTTGTTTTAATAAAACTTTCCTAATCAGGCCAGCTTGGGGAAATTGACCAGACTAATACATACAAAGTCAGAGGGAAAATGGATACTTACTCAGCAGGTGGCTGTCCTCAAATTCTCTGAGCTCCAATGATCAGTGTATGAGGATGTATTTTCTCTTATTAGCCTCTGTAATGAGCCACCAGTCAACAAGGAGGCTGTGCTTCAGTTGATTTTTTCCTCCGGTTTAATGAGGAAAGAGAGAGAAGTTATTTTGTTGATGTTGTAAGCTTTAGCCAACCACAAAGTCTTTCCCAGATAAATTGAAGAAGACAGGAAGATGTGGTTATAACGGGTAATTTTCTAGGCTCTCTTTTTCCCCCCTGATTTTAATAAAGCAAATAAGAGTCATGGCAAGGCACTGATTCCTTTTTAAAATCACCTAAATATGAATTTAGAACTCAGTGAGTAAAGAGTAAATGATTTTATTTTTTCTTCTTGGCAAAGAGGATGGGATTTTATTGCTCTTGTCCTTTGGTTGCATAGCATGCTGGTATGGATGGATTGAGGATTTGGCATTTAAAATATAATTAGATTGGAAGCCTTAGTTTGCTGCTTTCAGCTACAATGCTTTTGGGAAGTGACCTACATTTCTTCAGCCTCAATTTCTGTATCTACTAAATTGGTATAACTGTGCTTTTGTGGACCGTAGCTACTTAACAACACAGAAAGACAGCGCACAGCAATTCGGAACACCTAGCATGCACCTGCCTTCCAGTAGCACGCTGAAAATGCTTGCACTTTTTGGCTGGAAGAATTAGCAACAGAGCAGCTTTCAGAACAATGTCGCGAAGTGCAAAACAATAGATAACAATAGATTAAGAATGCAAAATGCCTTGGTTTTTTTAGCATTTGTTTAAGCATTGCCTCATCCAGAAGGTACTCCATCCTCATGGCCCACAAAGCACTTGGTCTATAATACTGTCTCTCATTCTCTGTGGAGAATTGGAGTCAGGATCCCCGTGGAGACACAAATAAGAGGTTTATCAAGTCCCTTATGTAGGGTGGTATAGTATTTATGTATAACCTACACAATTCTCCTCTACATTTTAAATCAAGTCTAGGTTATTTATAATACTGGATACAATGTAAATAAAAAGGAGTTGATTTGTCCTTTTATTTAGATAAAAGGAATAATGACCAAATTTGTCTGCCTGTGCCCAGTAAAATAGGCCCTTAAAAGCACTCTCTGGAATCTTGCATGTGGAGGGCCTGCACGGCTTTCTTAGGACATCGTTACATTTGCACGCCAGGTTTGAACGCTGAGTCTCATTAACTGTTCTTGTAAGTGAACAAATGACATCCATCTTCTTTTTTTCTCTCTTATTCCACCAAGGACTAAGAATCAGCCTTAATTTTTGATTCTAGGCACAGCGCTCAGCACCATAAGGTCAAGAACAAGGAAAGAAATTTCCTCTGTTATGGTTCGTCCTCTGCTGTAACTCTGACTCAGCTCTGCTTTCATAGCTGTGCTTAACCTGAAAACGCATTGTTCAAATATATCTGGTCGAAGCAACCATATTTATGTTCGACACATAAACACAAGGAGAAGGAACCAAGGAGATCAAGACTCCCTCCCTCCTCTGCTCACCCAGAGCTGGACCGTGGTGAGAGAAACACACTGAGGCAGGGCTGGTTCCCGGGCACTTTCCAAGCTGCTCCTGTGCAGAAGGGCTGTCCGCCTGTCGCCCGCCTGGCCTCTGGCTGTGGCTCCCAGTGCACCAGGCAGAGATGCAGGACTCGGCTTGCTCTGGATGCTGCAGTGATGACGTTTATGCCTCCAGTTTAGCAAAACACAAACTACAAAATATACCAGAGAATAACTATCATAAAAGAAGATCTGTCAGGAAAACTTATGAAGTGGGGACTCAGTGTGTCTTTCTGCTGAAAAGATCATTGCACGTGGCGTGAATGTGGAAGTTTTACTGCATCTAGAAAAGCCTCACACCTGTTTTGAAGCAAAAGCTCACAAGCACCTGTCGGAGAACAGGATGAGAAAACCAGTTGCAAAATAGAAAAGAAATGCCAACTTGGTGGTGAATAGAAACTGTGTTCAGGAGCAAGTAGTGGTGGCGGTATATTTATATTTTTGAAGTTAATTTTAAAAAACTGCTGGTCTGCACATTAATTTGTAGTTTCTGTCCTTTTTCTGCACAACATGCACCAGATTTGGTAATTAACTTTTTAAAGCCGAGTTCAGCAATTTATTGGGCTTAGTTTGCAGTCCAGAAAATGATCACATCCCTACCCTGACAAGACAGTCTTAATGAGTCTGAAACCCGGAGCCGGAGCCCTGGATGAGCTAATTCTGCACTCCGGGCCCTGCCAGTTGCTGGAAACGATCCCAGACGGACTCGGAGCGGCGCCACCTGCAGCACAGGCCCACACGTGCCTCCTCCCGGAGAGCGGACGGTGCGGCACCACCGAAATGTCTTCCAACTATTTTTTATGTATTTTAGTTGCATTTTAGGAAAAAAAGTGCAGTTCTGCAATATTTATTGCTCTGTTCAAGTGGAGAAAGAACCCTCCATAATACTGTAGCAATTACAAAGGTCCAAAGATCCTCTCTCCTCAGGCCGTTTCACGGTGCGCAGCAGCAGCGCTTCTGAACACACAACGAACACCACAGTCTCCACTTGGACCGGGAAGAAGCCTCTGGGTCCCAGGAAAGGTGTCCTAGCGCGATCCTGCATCAGTCTGGTACTGCTTGCAAGGCAGTCGCCAGCCTGCTGATTGCTCCCCGGGCAGGGCCCGTCCACCAGCCTGGCTCGTAGCAAGATGAAGGCACCTCTGACGGGAAGGACTTGATTCAGAAGGAAGAGCTGCTCCAAGTGTGAGCGGCTCCTGCCGCTGCCCGGGGCTTCAGCAGCTTTGCGGCGGATGAAACAAAAGGAGCTCAAAAATAAAGCAAGATCTCGACAGGTCTGAGGATTCCAGGTCGCAACACTACACGTCCTCCATGACTCAACTCTAAGAACGAAATCGCTACAAGGGGGACAGAGGCCGAGCAGGGCACAGGACCAACTTTGGGGACCCAGAACTTTCTCACACCTGACAGCCTCACCAGAGGCGTGAGCTGCTTTTTACTTGGCCCTCGAAGTGTTAGAAGTTCAGGTTTGTTTCTCAGGAAGAAGTCTGCTTTCCAAGGCAGCAAAATCGAAAGACAAAGGAAGAGACTTTGTCAACTCCTGCAGACAGGGACCTTTATTTTCTTAAAAAAAAAATGCGCTAATTAACTTTTTCTAAGATATTTATCAAACTTAGATATGCTCATTCTGGAACGAAGCGTGGTAAAATACAATTTGCCTCTGTCCAGAAGAACAAGTAACAACAAGCCAACGAATAGGTTAGGAAAGAGGCACTTGGTGGTGACGGATGGCACAGCAACTGTTAAAGAACCAACTGCTTTGGGGACTCGGGCACCACCTGTGGGTCAGTGTGAAGAGGGAGCTAGGTTTGCAATGAAATCTTGAAAGGTAGTAGAAATCAGGAGAGGGCATGTTTCAGCAGAGATAATGGGAGAAGCAAAGGTCTAGGCATGAAGCGAATCTGTGTCCCTGGGGATGGCAAAGGCACTGTCAAGCTAATTTAGTAGACAGGTCTTTCTGTAGCACCAACTTCCAAACTGAGTAGTCCAGAGTTTGAACCCGCTCCCCTCCCTTGCCTGCTGCCCGCCCATAAAGAATCCTTCCTCCTTGTGCCCCACGGCTCGCTGCAGACGACTGCCTGCTTATACAGAACACGCGAAGGCTCTGACACCTTCGAGGCGATCCATGAGAACTTGCCTGTCCCGAGAGCCTCTGCGTGTCCATTGGGATCGTCCTCAGGATACCCCAGAGGTGTCCAACCCAGCACATAATCGGAGTGCAAAGGGTGTAGTGTTTATGTCTTTGTTCTCACACAGCTGTTGAGCTCTTCAAGGTAAGAACTGAGGCTAATTCCTCTGTACTTTCCTCACCTAACATACGTAGGATTGGAAGAGTCTTTGAGAAATGCCTAAATTTCCTTCAGCTGCACTCAGCCTTAGGCCTGCCTTTTCCATCGCTTGCTTTTTAATGCGCCAGAAATGTAACTTGCGAACTGAAACTTACAGTGTAGGCTGAACCTCATACTTCCTGTGCTCTGGTAGAGGCTTCTGTTTAAATTCATTGCTATAAGTCATTATAGCAATGAATTTAAAGTCATTGCTAGAAGTCATTGCTAGAAGTCATAACTTCATAGTATCTTATATCACTGATACTTGTATGACCTGTTAGCAGCTATCATTCGGCCTATTTTAAAATAAAACCATCACAAATCTATGGTTTCTGTCATTCTAAAATGATGCAAACCAGCTTCTGAGCCCAAATATGAGATTTTTGCCATTTATTAGTGTGAGATTTCATTTTATTGGCTTAGAAATCCCAAACTTTTAAGGTCATTTTGAACACTGAGTTTTTTCAGTACTCTCCTCCTACCAAGTAGGATGGAAACCCGCCAGAAATACGTTCTAGTTTGGGCATCAGCAGGCTCCAAATGCGGAAGGCAGAGGGAGTCCGGCCTGGGGCCAGCAGGGGCGCTGTCAGGGCAGAGAGGAGGCCGAGGAGAGCCTAAGGTGGGTAAGAGGTTCAAGCACTTGTGAGGCTTCCAGTACATGTTCTTGACATGTTGTTACGCTGTGAAGGAAACAGGAATAGGTAAAAACTATGAACAGATTTTATTTGTACAAATTTGTAGTGAAGCAGAACTTTAAAAAAGGAAAAAAACGAGTCCCTCAACGTTAAGCAGTTGTCCCCAGCTCCCTGCTTGCGATGGCTGTTGTCAGCTCTGATCCTGGAAGTCAGCTTTTATGACCCCTCACTTCTATAGGACGCTGGGTTTTTTCCACCAAGATACGCTGAATTGTGGAACAGTCCCCGTGTGATTAACTGCCTTGCTGTTGCTCCTGGAAACCCACCTGCCCGGCCCACAGTTTCACACCAGGAGAGAGACCAGCCCTGACCCCTCCTGCCCGACATAGAAAAGAAGAACGTCTCTGTGTTGGGCGCTCAGCCTTTGACTGCGCGTCTTCTAGGCCGTGTGCACCTAAGTACATCCTCCGGCCTCACCTGTTGGTCTCTGATCGCTTCAGTTCTGCAACAGTAGGACCTAACGTTAAACTTGCTGTGGGGAATTGGTACATATACGCTGTGCATTTTAATTGCTTTTCTTCATCCTATCCCCCCCATCCATCTCCATCCCCTTCCTCTCTGTACAAATGTTTGCAATACATAATGTTTACATTCCTTGTGTGAAGCTATTAATTCCCTTTTTAATATTAATTCCCTTTTCTCTCCCTTTTCTTTTCCATCCCTTCACTTTTAAAACCTTTCTCTTTGAGAAAGATCCATCTCTCTACTCCTGTTATCTCTTATGTTGCTTTTTACTTATACTTAAGTTTCTCATACAAGAGAAACCATGTGATATTTAAGCTTGTGTGTCTGATTTATTTCATTTAACATTATGGTCTCAAGTTGCATTTATTTTTCTACAAATGACTCAAGTTTATCATTCCCAATGCTTTTCTAATACCAAGGGATGACCACTCCAACAGCTTTTATCTAGGTAATGGAAAAACTAATTCAGTATGACCTGGTATTTTTCCTCATAATATTAACTAATGAGTACTGTCACCTTGATTTTCATATTTTTGACACAGTCAACAAGAACATAGCAGTCAGATATTATAATAAGTAATGCAAGTGTAAATACTGTCTGAGCAATGCGTATACTGTATTGTTCAGGAAATGGTGACCCAGAGAGTTTGGTAATAACCTGTATAAACACAGTCTTTTAAAGAATGACTGTGGTCCTCCTCTGATTGCCTCCATGGATGTGAAATCCATAGATAAGGAGAGTCACCTGTTTTTCCAGGCTCTGGCTCCTCTTGAAAATGAAGACAGTATCTACCTTATGTTTTTTGGTGTATTAGTCATTTTACAGAGATTTGTTTTTAAATTTCAGCATAATCAAGCAAAACATTGTGATATATTAATACATTGATCATGTTGAGCCTATTAAAATTGGTACAGTAAATATTTTGTGAGTCGATTCTGAAGGTCTGTTTTAGCTCTTATAGCCTTTGTGGAAGTATCTAAATGTCTTAAATCTGTTTCTTTTCTGCAAAATGTGACAATTAACAAAAAAATGCTTGCTATTCAGTCCTAAGGCTTTATATTCTACACTGAGCAGCTGTAGACAGGAAGTCCTTTACAACTCACTTGCTATCTATAGTACTGGGATCTTTCCTGATAAAGAGCTGAATCCACATTAAGATCTATTGCCTTTCAGAGCTCTTGGTGCAGAGAGCAGAGCGAGTCTAAGAAACAGGAAGTGCTGCTCTTCAGTCTGGGCAGCGCTGCCAATCAGAGGGGCCGCTGGGGATTGATGCAGAGCTATTTCTGGTTGATGACTCCACATGCCAGGATTCTCACCGATACCTTTAAATCCCTGCAATAAAGCCGCACCAGGAGAGACCTCAAGATGAATCACACATGCTTTGGGGTCTGTCTTGACAAACGTCAGGACTTTCGCTCATCTTCATAATTGCAGCTCTTGGGGGCCCCAGCAAACCCCTGGGGCGAGTGAGACAGAGCAGGGATGAGGGAAACAGGACAGGGTGGCACGGCAGTGATCTCGCCTCACACGTGGTAAACAGGGCTTAAATGGACTGTTTGCCTAATCAGTAGCAGAATAAAAAGTCTGTAAATCCCCACAACAGTTATTTCTCTACAGTTCCCCAGGCTTTGCTTGATGAACTATTTTCTAAGGAATCTCTTTTGCAGATGCCTTTTTATTTACTGAAAATAACTGTTTTTCATCATTATATGTAAAAAGCACCATGAGCTTCACTCACCATTCTGTATCCAGACTTAGAAGGTCCCGTCCCAAGGCGCTGCCCGCTCTGAGGGAACGCGCTTCTGTGACGCACACTCAGTGGAGCCGTCTCCGTTCCAGCGTCGTTAGAGACACAGATGACGTTAGTCAAATCAAGCTGGCCATTCGCGTGCTGCAAACCACCAGGCGCAGCAAATGCAGAGCTCGTCCACATGCGTAGCTGTTGTGGCCGGTGCTTCGCGCCCACGCAGGACGAGGACTCTGATACCGAGGCCACGCGCTGCACATTTCCTCCCGATGGTTCGCAGCCCGCGCCGCCTCGGGCCACGCGCGTGGGAGAAAGCCCCGAGGGCTGCTGCGCTCTTCCGTCTCGCTCTGAGTGCTCAGGTCCCCGCGCCGGGGAAGCTCTGCTGCCCAAAGGCCAGGCCAGGCTCTGGGCAAGGGCCACGTGCAGATGCCTTGTCCTCGTTCGCTTGACACACTCTTCACTTGGGAGGCGCCGGGGTCCTGCTCTCCAAGAAGCACCTAGGAGTCGGCCAGGAGCCGACGCTGAGGCAGGAGCCGTGCCGCCTTGAGTTTAGGCATGTGCCCAGCTCCTCCTAGGAAGCCCTGCATTGCACCAGGCGTGTCGGTGGCTTGTAATCTAGCTGCGTGCTGATTCGGCTTTGCTGTCGTCCCCGTGAGCTTCATCTTCCTTTGCAAATGAGCAGAGAAGGGACGAAAGACCTTACAATGGTGAGGATTCAACCTAAAATGGCAAACGAACATACTGTCTTGTATTAACTTATTAATAGAAAATAATAAGGAGAAATCTACAGCAGCGCTATATATGAGGAAGTTTGATCATTTTGTACATTCTAGAAAATTCCACTACGCACAACACAGTTCAGTCTCACTGAAGAAAAGAAGAACTCTTCACAATTCTCCTTCCTGAGAATGAGCGGTTTTGTTAAGCACTGTCTTCATAGCTGGTATTTATGCCCTTTTGGCTTCCATCATGTTGCGTATTTATGTATTTATTACCATAGTTGATATGCTTGCATAGATAGTATTGATGTTTTGCTTTCAAAAGTTTTCAGATGCATTTAAAATTATATTTTAATTTAATGTTTACTAATTTATTACATTTGTTTTGATGTAACATTTCTGGTTTGGGGAGTTGAATATTTATTTCATTTAATTTCATTCATTCTTATTTAATGAAAAATATAATTAAGTAGATGAATTTTTTCTCTTTCTAAAGCTTCCACCACACCTGTAAGAGACTAAACAGCAGCAGTGAGATTACTAAGATACATAACAATCTTATCATAGTTGATTTTAATAACGTGCAATAGGAACTTTGATTTAGTTTCTGATCTGAAGACAATTTAGCAGAGATTTCTGCTTTTATTTATAAATCATTAGGTTAGCTTTCAAAGATCATTTTCCAATAAATTTCTGGTTTTATTATATTGTATTAGATAATTTACGACTTGTATTTTTTGGTAGGTATATAAAAGCACATGTTTCACATGAGGAACATACTTCAGTATGTACATAGCCTTCATTTGTTATATTAATTGTCTTATCCTGATACTATACGCATTATTTTGATCTAGTTAAACTAGAAAATATATGATAGTATGTATTAGTTTTTCACCAAGTCTATGATTATTTTTTGTCCTGTTGTTTCACTCTTTGACTTTGCAGTCAGTGAATTCACAGCCCAGACCTCTGACAGAGCCTTTTTTTTTTTTTTTTTGAGACAGGGTCTCGCTTTGTAGTTCAGGCTGGCTCTGAGCTCACTATGTAGCCCAGGTAAGTCTCGAACTCAGCAGTCCTCCTGTCTCTGCCTCCCAATGACAGAGCTATCTTATTGTGAATTGCCCTGCATAGTCATTCCTATTTTCAGAATTAGTGCCTTTTTTATGATTTTCCTTTGTTTTTACTATCATTATCTGTTCTTTAACATTATTAACCCACCTCTTTATTTTTGTTCCATGTTGTTTTGATTTTGGTGTTATTCTTATAATAGTGGTCAACTGAATGTTTTCGTATATAACATTTGGCCCAATTAGGATGCTTGTACCTAATTGTAGTAATAGATGTGGTTGTTTAACTTCTTTAACTTTGTTTTCAACTATGAATAAAAGTACATAAAGTGGTTCAAATCTTAAATATAAAACACAATGGCATTTTCAAAGTGAGTTTGCCCACATAACTACCACCATTTTAATCACGTTACTCAGCGGGATGCCCTGCAGACATTCCCAGTCATTGCGTCCTCTGACTGCAGCTGTTCCCACCAGTATCAACAGAGACCAGGTTTCCTGTTTTCAAAGCTTATGTGAAAAGAACCCAATGGAAAGTGATTGCATTGGGTCTATATTATTCTTGTTTCTTCTTGAGAGACTTGGGCACAATACATCAGTAAGTGAGGTTGTAGTTTTTGTTTTGCTTTGTTTTACTGTATACTGTTTAATTGTCTGGCTATGACACAAGGTATTTATCCAATCAGTCATCGGAAAGAGATCATTTGGGATTGTTCTTCACATTTTTCCAAGTTTCAAGGTGTTATAAATGATAGGGGCATAGGCACTGCTGTAGACATCTTGCAGTGCACATTGCTTTTGGGTGTAGACAGGGAAAGACAGTGTCATAGGATAGACACACAGACATGGATTGTTAGTATGCTTGTTACATTTTTACCGAATTAGTGACACTATCTTTTTTTTCGTGGGGAGAAGTAGTACCATATTGTGCTGTCGGCATAAATAAGAACATGTCATATTTTCCCTTATTCCAGTCAGCCTCTAGTGTGACTAGGTTTAACAGCTTGACTGTGCTTTGATTCATGTTTATTTCTGGGGTGTAGCTTTCCCTGCTCCCCGTGGAGAGACCAAGCTTCTTACTGGGACATCTATTCTTGGTAGGTGCTGGACTTCAATTCATCTCCTCAGTACGATGTCACTGCCTGTACTCAGCTCTGGATTTCACTGGCTTTCTGTAAGCCTCAGCTTCTGTGCTGCATAACTCAAAATATGGCGAATGTTCATGAAGGCCCGCTGTGTCTCTACCTCCCTGTCTCTAGAACCACAGCTACTCTGATCAGCCTTCCCCTGTGCTCTGACTTCAATGCCTCGCTCTCCCATGCATTAGATGGGTAGCTGCTCTGGCTGTGCTGCTTCCTCCGATTTCCTGCCTATCTGCTTGTTCCCAAGAATGAGATCAGACCCCAAGGAGAACAATGGCTCACAGGCCTCGGGCTGTCTCTGCGTCACTGCTTGGCTCTGGGACCCTCAGGGCCATGCTAGCTCCTAGGGGTCCATCTGGATGACTTTTCCCTTTTTGCCATACTCAGGGTCTTCCTACCGAGCTGTATCATCACCATCATCATCATTATTACTATTATTATTATTTTTAAATTTAAGATACGCTTTTGCTAGGTCACTAAATGTCCCAGGCTGGGCTGTAACTTGCAGTTCTCCTGCTTCAGTCTCTCAGAGATTTTCCTCTGTTTTTTCTAAGTTTTTCCAGGTTGTTCTTCCCAGCTACCTGAATTGAAAGTTCAAGTCCAACCCCGCACTTTGATTTCCCTTTTATGTTTTTTAAAGACACTTCCTTTATCATCGTTTGATGAAATCCTGCTCGTCTTTATTCCCTCTTCTGCAACATCATATTTTGATTGTGGTGGTGCTTCTGTTACCTTTAAACACACATACTTAGCCTATATTTCTGTACATATCATATCAAGAAGAACATTCATAGAATTCTACCCTTCTTTATCCTTGAAAACTCTCTCTTTTTCCCCAGCAGCCTTTAAAATCACCCCTACCAGCACATTTCCTTTTTAAGGTAAGATTTGTTTCTTCAGCCTGAATACTTACAAAGTATTTTGCATATATACATAAAACATTTTACCAATTTTATTTCATCTGGGCCTTCTGTTGTTCTTGTTTGTTTGCGCTTTCTCAGTCTATTTGGCTAGTCTTGTTCTGGGCTGTATGTATATTAGCCTGATTGTCAATTTAAAATATTAAGTTTTATCATCTACTTTATGTCTAATGCTGATTTATTTTTAATTGAAATGAGTCATCAGGGGTCACAGGCCAATTTCCTCCCAGTTATGATCAGGGAAGGCAAATGAGGCTATATTTTAAAGAATAAGTAAGAGAATGTGAAAGAACTACTCAGCTTAATTTCTCCCATTAAGGAACCTGTAATTGTGTATGTGAATAGAGCTGAAGTCATTAGTTTCCCGCCCGGAGTGCATTTACCCTTTCCTTTTTTCTCTGAAAACAGACCTTAGCCTCCATTGTCCTTGCTTAGAGGGTGGCGTGTGACATAAACTTCCCACTGAGAGGTGAGATCCACTGGGTGACCGGGGGGCCCAGGGTGCTTTCTTAGTACTTCCGGCTACACTCTGACATACTCATAAGTTTTTAAAAAATCTTTATTGGTACATTATATATGCACACCATGATCGCACTCAAAATTGAGAATTTGTACCAGTATATGACATGACTTCTCATTTTTTCCAATTCCCCTACCCAGCCTACAACCCCTGCCCCTATATACATAAGCTTTGTTTCCTCGTTTATCATCACATTTATTTCCACTCACCACTTACCCCTACACCCCATTTCCCTTTGAATATTTTCCATTTTATAATACTTTCCATACAGTCTAGAACTCATTTACATCTTCAGTTTCTCATACCAGAGAAAAGATGTGATATTTACACATCTGTGACCTATTTTTTTCTCTTAGGAGTATGTCTTCAAGGTATGTCAATTTGAGGATACATGACTCAAACTTATTGTCTTTTATGGCACAGTAATACTCCATTTTTATAGAAAAAAACACATCTTCTTTATCCAGTCTAGAGTTAATGGACATTTGGGTTGTTTTCAAGATTTTAGCTATCACAAACATGCTATAAACATGGGTGCACATGTGTTGCTGTGATATGAATCTTTTAATTCTTTCATGTGTATCCCTAGCAGAGAACACCAGGGTCAGATGGGATCTCTAGCTCTAGGTTTTTGAGGAATCTCCACACTGATCTCCACAGTGGTTGTACCAGTCTACATTCGCACCAACAGTGGAGAAGGGTTCCTTCCTCCCTGCAGCCGTTCTTTGTGGAGTGAGATGAAATCTCAGAGTTGTTTTCATCTGCATCTCTCGAATGACCAGTGATGTTGAGCATTTCTTCATATACTTAGCTGCTTTTACTTCTTCCTCTGTAAAGTGTCTGTTCATTTCAGAAAAGACTTGGGGCTTTAAATTTGGGGAGGGGGCTGATTTTTTTTAAAACTCTCTATATATTCTAGACAGTAGCCCTTTGTCTGAGAAAGAGATGGTAAAGATTTATTCCCATATTGTTGGTTGTCTTTTTTCTGCCAGTAGATTCCTTTGCTATACAGAAGAATTTTAACAAGATGAGATCCCATTTGTTGATTTGTTCTGCTAGTTCTTGTGCTATACAGATTTTGTTCATTAAGTCATTCCCTAAGCCAGTGTCTCCAAATGTTTTACCTAAGCTGTTTTGCAGCAGGCTTAGTGTTTCTGTTTTAATATTTAGGTTTCTAATCCACTTCAGTTTTAGTTTAGTACATGGTGAAAGTGATAGATCTAGCTTTTAAAACCCGTTTTTTCCAGCACCATTTGTTAAAGAGGCTGTCTTTCTTCCATTGAGGCTATTTGACTCCTTTGTCAAAGATGAGGTGGCTTAGTGTCTCTGGAGTTGTTTCTGGGTCTTCTAATGTATTCCATTGATCCTCAGGTCTGTTACTTTGCCTGTACCATGCAATTTTTATCACAATGGCTTTGTAGTATAGTTTCAAATTAGGAATCATAATACCCCCTCCTACCATGTCCTTGTTGCTTAGAATTGCTTTTGCTATTCTAGGCCCTTTGTGTTTCCAGATGAATTTTTGTATTATTTTTTTCTAGATC
>PVIC010013728.1:0-37641 GCA_004025085.1 Thryonomys swinderianus | reverse complement strand
CACACACACACACACACACACACACAGGAACCTATGAAAATCATTTGTATGGTCTTATACATGTTGAATAGTGAAGGATGATTAAGTTTCCAACTTTTACACTTCCATCACACTTTACCTTACAAAAGAGTGGAAGTTAGTGTGTATCTCACCATAGAAAAGCTTCAGCTTGTGAGTTATTGTCAAAAGGGAAAGCAAGCTGTCTGAATCACTGAATCAAAGGAAGGAAAATTAGAACACCAGGTGTGGATGCATGTGACTCATCACATGCAAAGAACTTGAAGTACAGTGGGCCCTTGACTTACAAATTCATTTGTTCCCATGGCCAAGTTGCAATTCAAGTTGGGCAGCTGCCTTCAAAAGTCTCTCTTGCCAGGTGTGATGGCTCATGCCTGTAATCCCAGCACTCAGGAGGCAGAGACAGGAGGATTGCTGAGTTTGAGGCTTGTCTGGGCTATATAGTGAGCTCAGAGCCAGCCTGAACTACAAAGCAAGACCCTGTCTCAAAAAAAAAAAAAAAAAAAAACATGTCTCTCTACTATAGCTTTAGGCCATACTTACTTCCAGGCAGATCTCAGTGTCCTTAGAGAAACACTGGCCCCAAGATTTTTCAGTTAACCCCACACAAGAAAGGATGTTGTAATGTTCCTTCCAGAACTCTTTAAAAGTTAAATCTGTATCTGAGACTGTCTGTAAGCATAAACGATCTGCATTTGGGTCATAACTCAAGACTACAGTTATAAGTCAAAACTAAAATTCCTATCATGACTCAAGTTGTTCGTATGTCAGGCCAGTTGTAATTTGAGGGTCCACTACAACTGGTAGATGCCTGAGTTTTGTGTACATGCAGCTGTGTGTATTCTCTAGCTGTGCTTGCTAGGTGCCATTTTATGAGCTCACCTTGTGTTTCTCATGCATGAAATGACACACAGTCAAACACAAATGCTCAAACTTTCCCTAATATATTACCTGTTCTTGAAACAAATTTATATTTTCAAAAGTATTAAAGCAAAAGTTATGATACTAGTATAATTTTATTTTTAAATTCCTCTTATTTCTCCTTGATATTATATTCAAAACATTATGTTAGTGGTTGGAAATTACTTATATATTTTCTTATCTGTGGCATTAATTTCACAATAGTAGAAGTGGCATTACAAGTATTATATATCTAAACAGGGTGCTAGATCTGAAAGGGTTAAGAAACTGCTCTAACCTTTTGTGAAGTTGTTAAAAATTATCTTACTGTGCATTTGTTGTTGTTCTTTAGTTTCTGAACATGCTACTAAAATGATTTAATTTTTCCAGGACAAAACCAAAGAAAGAGTTCCATTCATGCCACTACATTTTCATCAACCAGTCCTCAGACAATCACTTAGTCATAAAACTGTCTAACCTTTCGAATCTGTCCATTCTACCCAAGAAGCCCTGCCTAGGGTCTTCCTGGGCCTGAGACACCCCACACTGCCTGCCTCAGTCACATAAACTTCTAGTCCAAAGTTACTGCCAAAGTGAAGAGTTCACGTTGTTGATCTTTTCTGGAAATGCCCAGACCCACCAATGTTTCCCTTAGAAAATGGCACCGAATGGCACCAGAAGCCAGTGTTCTGTGGTCTGACCAGCACGAGAAATATCAACAAATGAATACAGCATCTGTTTTGGTTAGGGTTTTTGTTTTTACAAATAGAGACATTTTCAGAGGCTAAGTAAGTCGTGGCCTAGAGCAACAATTTCAAAATCCAGCCACTGAAGAAACATTTTAAAATATACATCTCCAGACCCATGCCAGAGTCACTGAGGCAGACTTTTTGGAAGTAGGTCCTGGAAAATAAAATTGAAATGATTTTTGCAGGGGTTTCTGGTGTATAGTAGTCATACTCAAAAGCAAGCACTGATCATCAGCTATTCCAAATAAATAACTAGAGAATATTTACCCACTACCATGCTTCCTAGGGACTAAGGCTGCAAAATCTTGGTGTTTGAACTTGTAAGATACAGATAAATACAAAGTAATTATAATTGTACAGCATCACTTTGAGAGCATCTTTCTCAATCCTTTTTCATTATTGCCACTATAAAATAGAGCATTGTGAGAGATTTTTCCAAATCACCTCCCTCTATGAAATTGTATAAATTGTACATCTATTTATGTATGGTACATATATTTGTTTTATACTTCTGTCTCCTGAGAATTAATTTTTCAGCCCTTGGGATGAAATTGCTCCACTGAGAATGCATGTGATAGAGGGACAGGAACACAGGGAAGCGGGCAACTAACTCCCTATGACAAAGAGGGAAGAGGATGAATTGGTATTTGAGGGATGTTTTGTAGGAGGTGTAAGAGTCTGCCACATGAGAAAAAGGAGGAAAGTGGTCCTAGGAGAAACAGCCTCCAGACATTTGCAAAGCATGATAAACTCTGGGAGCTACACATCTCTACGAGGAGTCTGGCATTTAAAACAGGAATTTGGGTATAATTTTACTTACAGACTGCCTCTTAGGAGGCATCAAATTCTAGAATCCTCTGTGAGTACAAGGGTGCTTAGGGAGCAGAAACTGGAAGAGCCAGAGTTAGTAAAGATAGGCATTTGGTTCCTTTAATTTCAGCCTATGTCTCAGATAGAAAGACTCCTGAGTAATAAATAATAGAGCACACTTTGGGCATAGTTCATCCACCACACTCCCAGACACGTTTCGAATACCATTCAAAGCAAGTCGTGAAAGCTCTGATTAATATACAACACAGAGCTCTCCATATATACTCTCAAGGGTAAAAATACTGCTGAAAAGCCAGTTCTTTTAAAAGCTGAGCCTCTAACACCACCTTGTGAATGATAATAAATGGCAGGCTAAGTCATGAAGTAGCCTAGCCCTGCATCTGGCTGTGTGAGTTTTATACACAGACATACACACACAGACACACACATACACAGACACACACACACACACACACACACACACACACTGTTTCTTGGCCAACAGACCAGGCTGGTCTTCCGGTGAGATAAGACATCCTATGAGACGCCTGCTATTTCCCAACTCTAACTTGGTCAGAAATAACAGCTCAAACTCTCAGGGGTATTTCCTTTTTTTTCCTTCTTTATTTTTCTTCTTACTTCCTATTCAAGCAACTCTAGGAATATCCATCTATTTGCTCCTAAAATAATATGGCTATTATTTTTCCTAAGGTCAGAGAAGTTTAGTTTTTTGACAACTTTAAATCTTGATAAATATTTAGGGCATAAGCGGTCTAGAAAAGGGAAAAAATATTGTAATGAGAGAAAAACAACACCCTCCTATCCCCACCTTACCAGACTAGATATTTTATGTAAAAATGTAGATTCACAGTTCAGAAGAAACTTTCCTTCCTGGTTTACAGATGACCCCCTTCTCCCTGCATCCTTAAGGAGTGGTCTTTAGTATCTAATTTCTTGTAAAGCTACCAGTCTTACTGGATTAAATCCCTATTCATAGAACCTCTTTTCATTATTACTTCTTCAAAGGCCCTGTCTCAAATATAGTCACACTGGGGTGGGCTTCAACAAATGGACTTGTAGGAAGTGGGTGTACTCAGTCCATAATAAGCAACAAAACTAAAGTGAAACATATGTTGTTGATCCTTCATTTGCAAGTATTTTTAAAAAATAACTGTGTGCCTGCTGCTGTGCTACATGGAAGTAAAATAGTGGCAAGGGTGGATGAATCCTTTCCCTAGATTTTCACAACTTTTAATCCACTAAGAGCAACAAACATTAAGCAGAAAACTATGTAACTAATTTCAAATATGGTAGTGATAGGAAGAAGTAGATGGTATTAGACAAACACAACAAATGTAACTTTTATGCAAAGCAAGATCTTTGGTGCTATGCAGGATATGGTAAGAAATAAAAATTTATATTACAGATGAGAAAAAGCAAGCAAAAATCACTACCCACAAAAGCAATACAATTGGGTTTGTCCCCTACAATTCATGATAATTGGAACTCCATCCATTTGAAGGAGTACTATCTATAAAATAAGTTAAGTTTATTTATTTCTTAATGGTCACCATGGGCCCAAAGACAATTATGTGAGGATATTGCAGTATTGTTTGCAGAAGAAAAAGTAATAATCTAAGTGTCCATCAAAAGGGGATTTGTAGCATGCATACAGCACTCAAAATAGGCGTCTAGGGCTATGTATATTCATATGAAGATGTGTATCAAAATATTATTGGGGTGAAGTACAAAATGACATAGTAGACTGGGGATTTAGCTCAGTGGTTCCAGCATCAGCCTCACAAGCACAAGGTCACAAGTTTGGTCCCAAGAACAACAACAACAAAAAAAAAGACATGGAGAGTTTGCTTCCATGAAATTAAAGGACACCCACACAAATTCAAGTAGACTTGCACATACACAATCTGTCTTAGGAACAGCACAACTGTGAGGACAGTGGTTGCCTCCAGAGGAGGGAAAGGTCAGGAATAGCAAAGAGACATGTTTCCCATTCTAATTACTATTCTTCTCATACAAATTTGCCACAACTGCTTAGAGAAAAATGATTTCAAACACTGTGTTATGACAAAAGGGAATGTTAACTGTGTTAACTAACAACAGAAGGAATCCATCTCATAATCACTCTTTATCCCAAGAGTTTGCTTCACAGAGAATGTTTAGCAATACGAAGTGGAATTAGATGTAGGGACAAAGGTTTAAATATCAATGGGGGAAGGTGAGAATTAGAGAAGATGAAAAAGAGGGGTAAGAGTTATGATCAGCAGACAAAGGCACACGAGCTGTTGGTCACAGACTTGCTGCAGAACCCTTTAAAGGGAAACAATGTCTGAGGGTCTACAGATGCTTCACTTGGTAAGACTGATTCAGATAAAAGTACTCCCTTTTCAGATCTCATTTTTACTCCTGTGGTATAATCAAAGACATCTCCATCTGGTCCAAATGTCTTAAGACCCCTGAAGACCTTATTGGCATTAAAACTCAGCAACACTGATTAAATTGTATTACTCTCCATGCAGTTCAGGCAAATGACTCTGATTTCCTACTGGTGAGTGTGAAGCAAATCTTTTAAGACAATTTTAATTTTCAAATATAAGCCGTATTAGATGAAACTTCTAAGTACCACAAAAAGATGCAGGGAGGAGGCAAAAATTGCGAATGTGGTGCCAAAAGATTGGGAATTCAGGAAGTGGTGGCTCCAGACTGGAGAGGGAAAATACACAACTTGTAGTTTTTCACTTCTCCCCCGCAAACATACACTGAATAAAAATGAGGCAGGTTCGTTCTCAGGCTGCAGCTTCAGCCTCATCGCTAGCAGTGTTGAACAATAGCGCCCTTTGTTTTCGAGAGCTGATTCTTTGAATCATTAAGACTACTTAAGACTAAAACCCAGGAGCACACACTGAAGGTCTAATTAAAAGTGTGGTTCTTGCCCCAGTACACAACACTGATCCCTCTGTTAGCATCCCAGGAGGCAAGAAACGGCTCACCTGAAACCACATTGCTTCCTCTCTCCCTGCCCCGTTCCTCCTCCTTTTATTAGCTAATCCTAATT
This sequence comes from Thryonomys swinderianus, assembly GCA_004025085.1. NCBI lineage: Eukaryota > Metazoa > Chordata > Mammalia > Rodentia > Thryonomyidae > Thryonomys > Thryonomys swinderianus. Next base: position 32,091 of record PVIC010013728.1, on the reverse strand, counting down.
ACAACACTTCATCACTAACACCTCTGCCACTCTCAACAAACATAAGTTATGCAGCCAATAATGGTATTCTGTGTCTTTCCAGAAAAGGTAAAAACTTTTTCTTGTAGACATTGGAACTCAGACTTATTAAGTCAACCCCCCGACTTTCTGATTAGGTTCTCCTTCTTCCTACACCTCTGCCTGTAACAGCTACGCTTGTCTTAGGAAGGAAATTACTGCCAATGCCCTTCTCTAAAATTAACCATGCACTGTGCTTTTTCTTCCCACTGTGAACAGTCTGAGGTAGTAGGAAAAAATTGACCATTGTGTTAAAATCTACATCTGCCTTTACCGACAAGATTAGCAACAGCCACCCGGGCTCACACCTCAGCCTGAACTGTGAACTGAGGGTTCCAGTAGCCCACGATTTTCTTTCCAAATCAGTGAGGAAGGACACAGACGTGCCTAGCCCATGCCTGGACCAGGGTGCACACTCATCTGACATCAGAAAAAAGGAATTTTGTTTGTTTCTTTCTCTCACGGTCAGCAGTTACTTTGCCGCACATTTCATATGTTCAATTAATTAAAAGAAACATACCTTATCCTGTGATTGATTTTCAAACTCATTTATTACTCATTTCTCCGTGGTTTAATTTAATTAAATTGAGCAGCATATCAAATATTGATTTTAATAAAATCTTGATTAAGATTCAAGCAATTATCAAACACAATTTTTCATACCATTCCTGCATTTCAATGGAACCAAACTCAAAAGCCAATTTGCTTTTAAAATAAAGAAGTAATTTTAGATATCTACTCGAGGCCATTTTCAGAAAGAAAGGGAAAAAAAAGGCCTCCCAATCTTTTTATTAACAAAGATAAGCAGTAAGTTCTAACCAGGCTTTAAAAGGCTTACTCTAGTTAATTACCTCATAAGTAAGGGAGAAAAGCAAAAAGAGAAATCAATTCCTTTGATAAGCATTAATCTGGCACCTACTACATACACAGTCCTGTTCTGCCTGATACAAGTAAATGGAGAACTAATGATAGTCTGGTTTTATGAGTGCCACGTGTGAAACTTGCTATTAAATTCTAACCAGAGAAGTGCTTGTATTCTGATCTTTGCAACAGCTCTGTTGTGTAATTTATGATTATAGGCTCACTCTTAGGAGACTAATGTAAATGTGACAGTATAAATTATCAATAGCATATTATCAATTAACCATAAGGATAAGACATATAATAAGTTAAATATTTGGTTTGAGAGTTAAGTGCTAACAAATTTCCAGCTAATAACTGTTGTAGCAGCACCACCTAGAGGACTCGGGGGAGTAACACACAATGATTTCCTCAATTTGCCTTCCTGGTTAGCAAGAAAGAATACAGCCTTTCCAAATCATGGATCAAGTAAAATATTTTAATTTTATCCAGATTGTCTGGCCCATGCTTCTTCTTAAATCTTGAATTATTTTAAATTGAATAACCTTAAAGCCACAACATGTTTGAGCGGAGGAGCCCAACCCTTATCCTGGAGGAGTCAGTAAACCTGGGTATGGAGTCTCCAGCACTGGGACAGGAGACACAGCTGTCCCTCCCTCGCAAACACACACCTTCTTATTTCTTCTTTATGAGACACAGAAGCACCCAACAGAATGGATGTTTGGCGTCACTTCAGTTATTTCCTGAGCTCTCCTGCCCAACATAGGTGTAGAGAAGCTGAAAAGAAATGGCCTTTTTACTGTCAACTTGTTTACACCAGCAGATCTACTCACTAGATCACTTCTGCTGGCCAAAGACAAATCAGTATCCAAGGGTGGAGTTAAAGGAGAAGTGACAAAACATTTCTCATTATTTATAGCTTTCACTTTTCTTCCATTATTTTTTGGAATTTTTCTCCATCTGAAAACTTCCTTGGTCGCAATTACATGAAGTAAAATGTAGATAATAGAATAAGTCAGCTTTTCATTGGGACCGTCACTCTCCCTGCGCTACTTGGATTCTGAATTTCAGCTGACTTTGCTGGCAGTAGCCTCATAAGGAATGGCACAAATGCACACTGCACTTGCAGGGTGGGGCCAATGAGGCACAAAAGGGTGTTGATTTTTCTTGCCACTAGGAGGCGATGTCTGCCTCAGGGACTAGAGTCAGACATTTTGCCAGGCAAGACTCCTGTCTGAGCATGCCAAATGGGGGAAGGCAGCAGCTCAAGGCAGGGAGAAGCTCTAACTGTCAAGTCATGTAACTGGGCCCAATTTACCAAAGCAGTATTATGTTTTGCCTCGAGAAATCTTTTCCCAGTTCTATATTCTAACACCATAACTAAAGCGACTTTAGTCCTTTGAAATGTTACCATTCTTGTGTATACTTTTCTGTCTCCCCAATACTTACCTGCTAGTGTCTCTTCTTCTTTGGGGCTCAGGTTAGATCCACTGATGCCAGGAAACCCTGGACGCCCTCACCCTGGGTGTGGTGATGCCCCTTTGTGCTCCATTATTGGAAACTTGATGTATAAGGCTGTTATAATTTGTTTAATCTATCCCCCACTTGGGAGCGAGATCATGAAAGCAGGACCTTTTTAAAAATCTTATACTTGGTGTCTTCCACAGATCTACTGACACCAAGGTTGTCCTACCAAAGTAAGTTTGTCCGGGGAGGAGCTCAGACATTCCTTAACATCCTCCATTTCTGTGCTTCTGAACACGTATCTTGGTACCCACCATGTGTCTCCACTCCTACCTTGTTCTTGAAATCCCCAAGGTGGTCAGAGGAAGTGCTCAAGACTCAGCAAGGTGAGCTGCCTCTTGATAGTCTAGTTTCACAGCAATTCTGGTTGGCAGTGTCTTCACCATCCCCAGACTCAGCGTTGGATCCACACACAACACATCCCAACTCCCAAGTCGGCTGCAAGAGAAGTAGTCCACCGAAATATTTACAGGAGGGATCTTCCTGGGGTGCCTGGAATGCTATGATAATGCAGTGCTCTCCCTAGGAGAAAGAAGAGACCCCTTCCTTTTGCCACAAAGTCCTTGAAGGTGACACAACAGTGCAAAAAGGAGAAAAGGAAACTCTGCTTTGTAACCCAGTTGAATGTGGCCATGGAAGAACTATGATATTTTGGAACTAGAATAGCACCAAGTTAAAGGCTATACAGTAAACATTCCAATATGGAAGCAGAGTAAATACAGAGTGAAACGAGACCTACTAGCCCAGGTCCTCTTCCTCTCACTTGACTTCTCTGCTTCAGAAACATCAACTGCAAGACAGAGCTAAGCCTGACAAGCTCAGAGGGTCACTGCAAGAGTGACAGAGTCAGAGCACCTGAAAACTACACTCAGCTAATCAAAAAAATAAGATTATTGTTAATAGAAACCTGCCTGCCATCCAATAGCCAATATCTTAGTTTTTAAAGGCCTGCATCCCTCTTGACAAATGTTTAAGTAGTAAACAAACTTCACAGCAAAATTAGCTTGACATCTACTAAAGGTTAATCAGTAGATACTGAGTGTGAGAACCAAGGAGAGATCATTCAGGGTATAGTACAGGTCTGTTTCATTGTTCTCATAATCATATATATGGAAATATACATGCAGAATAGGAAAACTGTTATTTCCACCAATTCTAAGAGTCATTATTTTTATTAATTCATGAAAACATTTTTAATCTACAAAAAAACAGTATGTCAATTTTGAAAGCTGACAGAGACATCAAGCCAGATTCAAATGGCACATTAAACCCCAAGGAAAAAAGTTCAAAGAAAATCTCATGCGATGAAATGTTAGTATGAGTGACCCAACTTTTCTGCATTCTTGTCCACCTTTGATGTTGTCACTATACTTTGTTAGCAATTCTGATAGGGGTGTAGGGATAGCTCGCCTAATTTGCATTTCTGTCATGGCTAATGACATTGAATGACATTTGTACGTGCTTATTTACCTTGCATAAGCCCTTGTGCTTGAGGAATGTGGTACTAGTGTGTGAGAACTGACCCCACAGTGGTGTGAGCCTGGAGAAAGAGGCAGCATTGAGCATAGGCCAGTTTACTGAGGACTAGACCTGGGTGGCAAGTTCACCAGACCCTGACTTGGTTCAGAGGAACAGAGTTAGGATAAAATTACTTCATCAAACCAGAATGTATCTGACTTATGTAGGACATCGGGCACTGACGATGTCAGTCTGGTCTGAAACCCCACATACCACTCTAACCACTTTATTTATTTACAGCACACTGGGAAACCAAGCAGAGAAAATAGGACAGGATTATGCAGGGGCCAACTTGGCAGCTACGATTCAAGATGGCCACAACATGTCAAGCTAGTCCACACAACCTTTCTCAGTGAACATCTCTTTCTGTCTTTTGTCCACTTTCTACCTGGATCGTTTCATTTACTGTTCTGAGACCTCTTTAATTATTCAAAATAGTGGTCTTTTATCATATATATCATGTGCAAATATTTGCTCCTGGTCTATAACTTGCCTTCATTCTCTTAACAGGGTCCTTGAAGAGCAAAGATTTAACTTGATGAGGTCTCATCTAACAGTTTTTGCATTATGAGTTGTCTATTTGGTGCCAAATCTAAGAATGATTTGCCTAGCCCTACAACATAAAGATTTTTTCTTAAAATTTAATTTTATATTGTACATTTTATGTTTTAATTAATCTACAAGTAAAATATGAGCCTTAAGCCAAGCATTTTATTTAGATTTCTTTGTTTTCTATAGAAGGGTGAATTTCTCTAGGACCTTTTTTTTTTTTTTTTTTTTTTTTTGCTTTTTGAGACAGGGTCTCGTATTGTAGCTCAGGCTGGTCCTGAGCTCACTATGGTGGCCAGGCAAGCCGCCGCGAACTCAGCAATCCTCCTGTCTCTGCCTCCCGAGTGCTGGGATTACAGGCGTGAACCACCACGTCCGGCATTGTGGTATGCGGTGTTGATTGTTGGTGGGCGTGTCTCCACGCCCAGCATTATATGTGGTTACTGGGGATCGAACTCAGGTCTTTGCGCTTGCGAGGCAGGCGCCGGAACCACTGAGCTAACCCTCCAGCCCACTAGAACCATTTTTTAAAAATCTGAATTTCGTCCAGGGGATGCCTTTGCACTTTTAGCAGAAAACATGGATATATTTGTACGGGTCCATTTCAAAGTCTTTGGTCACATGTATCCATATGTTTATCCTCCACCAATATCACACTTACCTTAAAGTAGACAGACTCTAGGGACAAGGAAGAGAGCCAAAAAGGGTAAGAACTGGGATAGGAGAGAGAAAAGATACAAGGTAAAGTACAAATGATCACTGCATGATATGTGCATGTATGGAAATGTCACAGTGAATGCATTAACTTGTACAGTTAATAAATGTTAATAAAAATATATAAAAAAGAATTATGTTAAACCAGTATACTAATTTTGAATGAACAATTCTTCATTTATTCACATTTTTATAAGCAGTTTGCAGTTTCAACACATACCTCTTGAATGCATTTTACTGGATTTATAACCAAGAACTTCATTTTAAATACATGTAAATTTTATTAAATTTTCAAAATTTGGTATCCATTGGTTTGTTGCTGGTATAAAAAAATACAATTGACTTACATACATTTCTCTTCAATCCTATGACTTCTTGAACTCATTTATTAGCTATAGGATTATCTGTTGATTGAATCCTTGACATTTTATACAAAGTTCAAACATGTCACCTCCAAATATGGACAGTTTTGTTATTTTGTTTCCAATATGCATGACTTTCATTTCCTTGGTGGCCTTTTTGCACTGGGTAAAAGTTAGCATTATGTTGAATGGAGCAGTGAGAGACTGTAAAATATTAATTATCCTAATTGGTACAATTCGTCAGTGAATTTCTGATGTACATTTCTTTTGTAGAATTTTTAACTTAGGGTTTCAATTTATTTTATCCTTGTTTATCTGGGTTCTTGAAATGAGAGGTCATGCTATTAACTGAAGACTTTTATCTTTTCTAATCTTATCATTTAGTGCTATTCATTTCCTTCTCAGAACTTTTAGCTATGTTTGACAACTTTCATATATTGTACTTTCATTATATCTTTTCTCTTGAGACCTCCTTCTTGACCCATGGGTTATTTAGAAATATACTGCATAGTACTGAAGTGCATAGATTTTCTTGTTATCTTTCTGTTGATTTCTAGCTTGAACCCACTGTGCTCAGAAAATACATCAATACTTTTAAAATTTTGAGGTTTGGCCAGGTGTGGTGGCTCACACCTGTAATCCCAGCACTCGGGAGGCAGAGGCAGGAGGATTGCTGAGTTTGAGGCTTGCTTGGGCTACATAGTGAGCTCAGGGCCAGCCCGAACTACAAAGTGAGACCCTGTCTCAAAAAAAAAATTTTTTTTTGAGGTTTGTTTTACCAATCAAGATGTCTACCTTGGTACTCGTTCTGTGGGCACTTGAAAAAGATACATATTCACTGATGTTAGTTGGTTGCTCCACAAATATCAGTTAGAGCCTGTGGGTTGAAGATACTGCAAAGATGTCTATCCTTCCTGATTTCCTGCTTACTTTTTCTATCAATTGTTGAGTGAAGATATTGAAATCTTCAATTATCATTAAAATTGTGCTTGTTTCTCCTTTCAATTGTTATTCTTTGCTTCACATATTTTGCAGCTCTACTATCTCATGAATATTTTTATTTTTAGGTTTTCTATGTCTACGTGATGGGTTGACCACATTGATATTATATATGTCTTCTTTGACTCTGGTAATTTTCTTTGCTCTGTAGTTGATGTATCTGATATTCATATAACAATTCTTGCTTTCTTTGAATTAATATTTCCAAGTTATACTTCTGTATCTGTTACTTTCTGTTTCCCTAATTATATTTGAAGTGAATTTTTAGTAGGCCATATAGAGTTGGAGCACTTTAATGACTTCCAGCAACAAGTTTTCTTAATTTGTCTTCATTTGAAAACATCTTTATTCTCCCTTACATTTTTTGCTGGACCTGAGTGCTAAGTTGACAGTATTTTCATTCAGCTCTCTGTAGTTTCCCTCCACAGTTAGGGTAAGGAGCCCATCACCATTCCTTTATAAGTAATACTTTATTTTTCTCCGCTTCCAAATTTTCCTCTATCTTCTGATTTTAGCACTTAGTCATGATGTGTTTCAACATGAATTTATTTTCTTTTCCACATTGGGATTCCCTGAGCTTTCTGAACCTATATTTTGTGACTCTAAAATACAAAAATGTTCTCTTATTTATTCAAATATTTATTTGCCATTGCACTATATCTCCTTTCCTTTAAGGTACCGGTGACAATTCTTAAATTCTGAGGATTTTCCCACAATTCCTTGAGGCTCTGACGATTTTTTAAAACATTCTTTCTCTTAGATATCTTTTGATCTATTGCCAAGTTCACTGACTCTTCCTTCTGTCATCTCTAGTTTCCTATATAGCCCATCCAGTGAAATTTGTGACTTCCATTCTATTTATTTTTCAGTTCTAAAATTTCCATTTTGTACTTCTTTACATCTTGTATTTTCTAAGATTTATACCTTTTGGCTTGTTTCAAGAATATCTACCCTGGGCCGGAGATTTAGCTCAGTGGTTCCAGCGCCTGCCTCGCAAGCCCAAGGTCCTGGGTTCTATCCCCGGTAACCACATACAATGCTGGGCGTGGTGACTCACACCCACCAGCAATCAATACCACATACCACAGTGCCAGGTGTGGTGGCTCATGCCTGTAATCCCAGCACTCGGGAGACAGACAGGAGGACTGCTGAGTTTGAGGCTTGCCTGGACTACATAATGAGCTCAGGGCCAGCCTGAACTACAAAGTGAGACCCTGTCTCAAAAAAAAAGAATATCTACCCTTTCTTCCTGGACAATTCTTACAATAACTGCTCTAAATCTTTGTCAGACAATTCCAGCATCTATGTCATGTCAATGTTCCTGTTTATTTGCTTTTCTTACGTGAACTGAGATTTTCCTGGCAATACCCAGCAATTTTTGGTTGCACCCTAGAAATTTTTAATATTGTGACATAAGATGCTGATTCTCATGTAAATCCTATAAAGAATACTGATGTTTCTGTTTTATCAGGTAATTGATCCGGTATGGTTTTAGCCCTGGCTCTGACTAGTCTTCTGTGGCTTACAGTTTTAGTGTTGGCTCTGCTTTCAAAGACTTTGAAGGATTATTCGGATCTGCTCTATGTTTATTCTACCCAGTTACCAATCTGGGACCTGGGTAGGGATCTATACAAGAGTTTAATTCTCAGTCTTTGGCCTACTGTTTGTCCTCACAAATCCATATGCTCAACTCACAGGTATGTCCTAAAGCCAAACTTTATGGGGTTACTTCCCCAAGTTATCACCTCTCTATAATTCGCCAGATTCCATCAGTCCCTGAGGCTCCTCATTTTAGTCCTATGTGGCCAGAATGCTGAGACTTTGTGTATCCACTTTGTCATGCCCTTTCTGTGACTCTATCTGTGTCCAAGGACAAATGGTATAAGAACAGAGGAGGAAAAGCAAGGGAATTTCCTAAACACACACTCTTAGAACCCAAAGCGTTTTGTTCAGAAAATTTCCCCTCTTTTGGTGTCGATGGGCCCTGATGGCTATCAGTACTGGGTCCACCAAAATGTGATTGACTGTGATCTTATTATAGACAGCTAAATTAGGTAAAAATATTACAAGCAGTCAGGTAGGGTTAGGCCCTCAATAGATTCAGGACAAAGGTGAAACACATTATAACCATGCCTGGAGACACAACCTTTGAAGACCAGGCCTTAAGAGAAGGATAGAATAGGCTGGACATGGTGGCTCATGCCTGTAATCGCAGAACTTAGGTGATAGAGGCAGAATTGCCATGAGTTAAAGCCTAGCTAGGCTACATAGTAAGTTCAGGGCCACCCTGAACTACAAAGCAAGACTGTCTCAATAAAAAAAAAATGATAAAGACAGAATGACCGGACCTACAAACTTCCTCAAAAGACAAACTCCAGGCCCAATGAAGTCTGGATAAACATTAGTCACCCTGATGAATGACCAAGAACTCCTGATGCCTCATTTTCTAGAAAACATCTTTGGTCTTTCCATATACATTTTTTACATGACTTGTTTCCCATTGGATCACTATTATCTAAGTGATTATACTTGTTCCTTCATTGATTAATCATGGCCACATCCCACATGGTACCTATGTGAGTTTTACTCTGTAAAACTGCCCAGTAAAGTGGGGTCCAGGCCACCCATTCAGGTCTCCTCCTGCCTCTCAGGAGTTATCCTCTCAATAAATATTTTCCTACTCTTAACCTCCATTGTTCCTGGAATTAATTCAATTTTAAAGGACACAAACTCAGTGTATCAGACATCTCTAACAGGTTGGGAGACACTTTTTTTCTGATTTTATCTGTTCCTATCCAAGGCACCAGAGAATAAAGAAAAACAAAAAAATGGAGAACACCTCCCAGTCTCCCTCAGCATTAGGAACTCCTTTCCCACCAGAATTAGAGAGCTATTCCTGGAGCTCTCTCTGACTGTAGGGAGTACCCACTTCAAGGGGGACAAACTAACCTGAATCAGGGCCAAGAGACACAGGAAGCAAAAAAAAAAAAATCATCTCTAGTTCAATGATACTCTAAACTGTAGTCTCTTCCACTGTATTTATGATATTAGTTTTCAGAGTACTGAAATACCTTCTAATTTGTTATGCACAAGTTTTATACCTGAATCTAGCAGGAGACAGAGTGAATGTGGTTATGCTATTTTATCTAAAACCAGAAACTGTAATCTATTTTCTTACCAATAGAGTAAGAAAAGAGTAGAGTAGGCTTCTTACCACCAGAGCCACTGACTTCTAGATGGTAACCAAAGCTGAATTTCTGAAGTGAACTCAATTTTGTTACACTGCACTTTTTATATTACAAAATTACAGAGTACTATTTGTGAATTTTTTAGGACTTTTATATTTATATTTATAAGTGAAATTTGTTTGTATTTTCTCTTCTCATAATGTTCGTTTCTAATTGTTTTTAATCAAAATAATTCTAGCTCCATTATGATACAAATGGTCCTTATTTTATGTATGATTTAAACTATAAAAATATCTACAGATGAAACATAAAATAATTTAGATTAGTAATTTTGTTATATGCAGGATAAATACATATCAATATAAGTAAAATATAGAATTAAGAAATGAACAGTTTGCCAGATATAAGGTTTATACATGATGCCCAATTGATCTATACACCACCAGTAAATGGTGAGAAAATAAAATTGTAAGATGTCAAATAATATGGATTACATATCAATAAATGTAGCATACGCAATTCAGCCATGCAAATAAACTATGCAACATTATCAAAACAATGAAAGAACTTTAAAATGGAAAGACAATGAATTACGGATTCATTGACAATGAATGGAAAAGACAATGGAAAGACAATGAATTAAGGATTCATTGTAATATTTCAGTTCTAATTATTCTATATATTTAACACCTAGTCAAAATACCAACTGTATTTTCATAAGAATTAATAGTTTTATTCAAAAACTACATGGAAATGTAGAGAAAAGGAAGATAATCATAAAGAACAAGAAAAACAAAAGTCTATACAACCAGTACCAACTACCAAGGTTTTATAATAATACATTACATGTAGGGGTAAGTAACAAGGGGGAAAAAAATATGATGGTTAAAAAAGGGAAACAAACCTTATGTATATAGGGGCAGGGGTTGTAGGGTGGGTGGGGGAATGGGAAAAAATGAGAATTAAATCGTGTCATATGCTGGTACAAATTCTCAATATTGTGTGTGATCAATAAAGATTCAAATTTTAAAAATAATAATACATTACATTAGGATAAGTTCTTTTGGGCTACAAATCATTTGAATATAAGAGAGAGCCCTGAAAGACAAACACAAATATAGGAACATTTTATGTATTAACAGATGTGCCCTACAGAACTATAGACAAATGTGGTCTTTTCAGTACTTAAATGACTTCTTTGTACTTTGTGTTACTATAATAAAAAAACAACAGGCTATGCAATATAAAAAAGAAAATAGGACTGGTACTAAAGGGCAGGCATCTGGCAAGGACATTCCTGCTTTGTCATTCTACTATGGAAGGCAGAAGGGCAAGAAAGCACTCACGTAGAAGAAAAGAACAAAAGTGTTTGACTAGCTTTTATAATGAATCTCCTTTCCTAAAAATGTACTTCCAAAATAATAACATTAATCCACTTAGGAAAGCAGAGCTCTCATGACCTAATCACCTCTTAAAGCTCTTACCTCTCAACACTGTTGAATGGGAATTAAGTTTCCAACACGATTTTGGGGGACATATTCAAACAACAGCAAGGCTACTGTGTCGATTTGATACTCTTGAGAAAATAAATCAAACATAATCTTGATTTTTGACTCAGAAAAAAAATCTCTAAACAAGATACCAAAGTACTAATCTCATAAAAGAAAATAATACTGATTGTTACAATTAAGAAATTATATTCTTCAAAATTACATTCTTTACAATTTAAAGAATAAAATGTAAGCCACAGAATTGAATGTGTATGTGTGTATGTAAATCTATGGATATATCCAAAAAAGAGCTTGCATCCAGGGTGCCCACGAGCAGACAGATAGACAAACACATACCCATACACAAATACATGGGAATTTTACTGTTTCATCAACAATCAGATTAAAACTACAATGAGATATGACAATACATATGACAAAAACGGAAAGATTTAAAACCCTCACAATAGTAACTAATGAGAAAGCTATAAACCCAAAGTAATTCTCTTGCCCTACTGCTACATTGGCATCACCATTTGGAAAAGTTTGGCATTATCTGAGCATGAATCTTCCTCTATGACTCAGCAGTTCCACCTCTACATTTACACCCGAAATAAAATCATGCCCATCTGCACCAAATAACAAATGAAATAATGCTTGTGGCACTATAATTCATAATATTCAAAACCTGGAAATAATTAAAATATGTATCAATGGTAAAGTATAAATGTTGGTGTTTACTTACAACTGACTACTACACAGCAATTAAAATGAAAACATTACTACTACAAGGTAGGCACAATACCACTTGAGCTAAATCCTCAGCTTGAAACTACTACTAAATACAACACAGATGACTACCATACACATCGTGTTGGGCATAAGACACCCAAAACAGAAGACTACACACTGGATAATCCCATGTACATAGTTTTAAATGAAGCAAACTGAATGATACCGACAGAAGACAGATAACTAACTTTGGAAGGAGGGCAGAAGCGATTAGGAATGGTCACATAGGTAGGGGATGTAGACACTTCTCTTGACTTGGTTTGGGTTACATAAGAGTTTTGTGGACACCCCCTCGCGTGTGTTTTCTACACTTCACTGTTTTGTGTGTTATTTTTACCAAAGTAATGCTGAAACTAAATAGATCAGAGATCTTAAAAATAACCTACAGATTTTGTTGATGGATTACCAAAGAAAAGAAGAGGTAGGTACCTAAAGTGCATGAGATTTAGCACAACCTTCAGACCTTCCTTTTCCTTTGTGGAGCAAAATTAATAGATGAGATCATAGTTACAATTTACCCCCAACCCTGAGAAACAGACTATCTACTAAAGGCAATACACTGAAATAGGACTGCAGCCAGAAATTTTAAAATGGGATTTGTGAAAAGGCAGAAGTAGCTGGGCGTGGTGGCTCACGCCTGTAATCCCAGCACTCGGGAGGCAGAGACAAGAGGATTACTGAGTTCAAGGCTTGCCTGGACTACATAGTGAGCTCAGAGCCCGCCTGAACTACAAAGCGAGACCCTGTCTCAAAAAAAAAAAAAAAAGGCAGAAGTAGAAGGTCCTAAGTAAATAAAATAATAGGCTGTCGGAGGGACGAAAATCACGTTCTTTACTGAGAAAATCCACTATATGAATTCCAGAGATTGTTCTCAGGGAGGATTTGAAAGAAGAGAAGGCTGAATGGAAGGATGTTAAGAAGAGAGGAAATACACAGCAGGGAGACAAGGAGGTAAAGGGAAGTGGCACAGAACTATCAGAAGGAGGAAGAAAGGAGGGAAAAAATGAAGAAAAGAAAAAGCTGGAGAAAGGGGAAATGGAAGAAAGAAACCTAGTTAAATGATCTACTTTGGGCACCTGGGATGATTCAGGCATTTCATCCACATTAATACCATTTAAACTCCACACAGCCCTCTTAGGTGAGGAAATTGCAGCTGAGAGTTTTATTCAAGGGAACACGCTAAAATATCAACTCAGCTGCATGCAATTCCAAATCCTGTGCTCTAGGAAACTGTTCATTTCCAACAGGGAGCATTTCTTCATAGGAAGCAATTATGTGTGTTACAAGTGGGTCCTGAAAAGGATTACCCAGAGGCAGCCTTTGTCCTAGCAAACAGAAAATGGTCTTGAAAAACCTTTTGAAACACTAAATCTACACATCTATAATTGTATATTTGGCCCATTACAAGGAATAGTATATTTGGTCTATTACAAGGTATCCATTATGGATACCACTGCCATCCTATAATTCTGCCTTTGTATTAAGGGACATTTTAGAAGAATTTAGTGTTTATTTTTTGAGAGAAACTAGTAGCATACTAAGAGCTATATTTAGGTTGACGAACAATGCCATATGAGAAATACAGGTAACAGACAGATGGCTACTTGGGCGCAACAGGCTATTCCAAGGAAAAACTCAAAGTCAAGAAGTTACCTCGATCTCTTCAGGCAACCAAAGAATGATTATAAAAAAGAAAGAAAGACTTGGGTGGGAGATTTAGCTCAGTGGTTCTGGCACCTGCCTCACAAGCCCAAGGTCCTGAGTTTGATCCCGGTAACCACATACAATGCTGGGCGTGGTGGCTCACACCCACCAGCAATCAATACCACATACCACAGTGCCAGGCGTGGTGGCTCACACCTGTAATCCCAGCACTCGGGAGGCATAGGCAGGAGATTGCTGAGTTCCAGGTTTGTCTGGGCTAAATAGTGAGCTCAGGGCCAGCCTGAACTACAAAGCGAGACCCTGTCTCAAAAAGAAAAAAGAAAAGAAAAGAAAGAAAGAAAGACTCCTCCCTAAAAGAAAATCATCTCGTTTTGAACAAATTATGTGACAAATAATTTTTGCATATAGCACACTTTTGGGGTTACATCAGAGCATTTACAAAAAAAGTAACCACTTCAACTGAGTTAAAAAGAATATGAAGGGATGGAAGAGGAGGAGGGGATAAAAGAAGAACTCACATGTATTGAGGACAAGGTAAAAAAATCTCAGATACTGCCAAGGCACTTTATACAGCACAGCTTGGGATATTCATTATAGTCCCCCCAAAAGGCATAAAAATTAAAGCAAGCTGTCTCCAAGGAATAATTAGAAGCGAAAATCAATGAGGGGAAAATGGCTCATATTCTCCTCATTGATTTCTTGTGCACAGTGAGTCAAACTTGACTGTGGGTTGGAAGTCAGTTTGGCTACTTCTTATTTCTTTTTTCAGCAGTTGGGTTCTCCTGTCAGTTCCTTTCATGCTGGAGTCTTTTTTTGCTCTAATCACAGCTGTCAGCTATCAAATGAGTTAGACACCCTGACTCCAGAAACGAGTGAATTCACATCCTATGCATATGCAATTCAGCTTCTTCATTAAGGTTGACTGACATTACAGATATGGTGCACTGCCACTGATTTTTATGAGAAAAAAATGATTATGTGTACACTAAAGTGCAAATCTTGATCAGAAACACTTAGAGCCCAAGAATTAAGTCTTTCAGAAAACTAGGCTACTATTACTGTAAAGATATATATTTTTATTATTAAAAATCATAATTGAGGCAAATATTCACACACACAACACATTCATATTCCTCCCCTACAACTTTTAAATGATCTTTCCAAATGACCTCAGTTGGAATATCAGTGCCAAGTAGTGATTTACCTGACTTTAAGAACTATAAATTCTTTAAGGGGAAGACAGAGGACATCTATAGTGTCCAAAATCCCCTCTCCACCCCCAGCAAAAACTGAAACAAAACTAGAGCTTCTTAGAATGATCCTGTATCTAAATTATTATGATAAAAACAACAGAATTCAAGTTGAAATAGATCTAGTACAAAACCACTGAATGCAGAGCTTTTCCAACAAGAGCCTTTCTGGCTTCTAACTGACACTCCTGGCAATAAAAACATCTTGTTTGGTGTGAGACTGTTTTCTGAAAATGGAAGCACAAACTGACTGCATATCATAAAGAAGTCATTATAGCAAAATCTTGGTGGAGATGCATTCCCACCGTACAACTGCATTTCATCATTAATGTCTGTTCTTTTCAAGTCCCAGGAATTCATAACATGACTCCGCCACCAAATTGCCTTGCTACACTTCCTATAGAAGTTGGTCTCTTTCTCCCAGGCTACAGGAATATCATCAGTGTCCTTCAAAAGGTCAAATGTCATCTGGTAAGTGGCCAACTCTTGAGGAGTAAGGGATGCTACAGATAACCCAAACTGGGAGCTGGGAGCATAAGACGTGTGATGGCACTTGCTCTACTAGCTTTAGGATAGGGAGGTAAAAACGAAAATGCCTATATATTACATATATGGTCTAGATACATATAGTCTAGATATTGTCTACACAGTCTATATATTTATGTTATGTATGTGTGTATAAATATATATACACACACATATATATAATTTAGTATATAGTCTATATAATGTCAATATGAACACTACGGAGGAAAAAATGTATCAGAGCTGCACAGCGCAGTTACTGCACGTGTTACAAGGCAGCTCAGTCTGTCACCAAGTACCTACGGTAGCCCAAACTCGGAGTCACGTAGGACCCATCCCTGTTTATTTGCCCCAACAGGTATCACCCGTGGACATTAGAGCTCCCACTGGTGACGTTTGGTCTGTTTCCTCAGCAGAGTCTGGTGCGGGACAAGTGGTTATGAAATAATTCCTGAGTGACACTTACATCCACTGCGTGCTTAAACGACTTAGAGAACTGACACTCCTGCCGCAGCAGCCGGGCCCAAGCCCAGCTTTCTGCCCTCCTCAGGCCCACCGTTCTTCAGGTCCGGGGAAAGTCCAGGTGAAAGCCAGCTACCGCCTTCCGGAACCCTCGCCTACGGTGGCCCGGAGGTATCAAGCGCGAACTCAGGGCGGAAGACTCGACCACCGGGGCTACTGCCTGATTGCGAATGCGCAGGTGCAACCCCTTGGCTTCCGGGAACCCACTTCCTCCCTCGTCTCCTAGCAACGGTTGTACGCGTTGTTGACAGCCCTAGAGGCCGAGGCGCCAGACTGAGCCCAGAGTCCTGCTGGCCACGCGATGGTAAAATTAGGGTCTCCATCATTAACCCTGCTGCGAAGGGGGTCGACCCGCGGGGGCCTTTGTTTCCTGAATCCCTGGCCGTGGCCATGGATGGTGGCTCCAGAGGCTTCTTGGAGGGGCGAAAGAGAGACCCTGGAAAGGGGGAAGATGCCTAGATGGTGGAAGCTGTCTTAGGGGGTGGTTCTTGGCAAGGATGATATCGGAAAAGAGAAGAGAGAACGAGGAGATGAGAAATTCTGGGAGCCAGGAATGTTTGTGAAGGGCGGGAGCAAGATAGAAAAGAGAAAAATTTTGAGGGAAGAAGAAATGTTAGTGGGAGAACAAGAGAATGGAGAGGGAGAACAAAGGAGCCACCGAGAGAAAAGAAAATCAAGAGAAAGGAGAAAGGAAAGAGAGGAAAGGAAGACAGCCATCCTTTCTCTCCACAAAAATTAAGGAAAGCACAGTAGGGATTGTGGAAATCAAAGAGGTGAGAGACCAAGATATTATAGTAAGAGGACTCAGCAATCAAGAGAAGAGAAACTATTGGGAAGGGGGGGGGGAGATAAACAGGACAATGGTTGCAAAGAGCTGTGGAAATTGTCTTAAAGATGAGTGGAAAGGTAATATAGGATTGATCCCTTGAACAAGTATTGCGCTTTAGTGCAGAGTTCCAAAGTGAAATGGCAAACACTCATCAAGACGTAAGATAGCTCAGACATCCAAATAATAGTGAGTTACATGGTGAGGAAGTACTTTCTTCCAGGTGTTTAAGTCTTTAGAGAGGAGAAAGTTTTTAACATTATTAGGTCCTATTATTTGGTAATTTCTGGTTTTGACTGAATTGTAGACTCTAGCTCAGAGCTTTTACTGCAGGAGAAATCAACACTGTGTGCCCTGTCTTCACTTTGTTTTGCTTTCACAGTTATTTCTGTTTATAAAAGATAATGCTAGCGGTCCATTTATTTTAATGATAATTACCTCTTAAATGCACTTATTTACACTTCTTGGCAATGAGATTAAAGAACACGCTAGGCAAATCTATCTCAAAATACTCTTCTTCACTTCAAACACACTTAAAACAATTTTTTGTGAGTGTCTTTAGTTGCACTATTATGGCTGCTGCAATGTTCTAAATCAATTCAAAACTTTTACCTTTCATGGTCATTTTGACTTTGAGGAAGAGCCAAAGTCACACAGCTATAGGTCAGGACACGAGTTTTTACGAAACAGCTTTTCTACTGGGTGGCTGGACAGCACCAAGATGACTCGTGAAACAGCTTCAGAAAATGACAAGAATGATGAGATGAGTGTTCAAAGCAAGGAGGAATAATTTGAGTAATGGCCATATATCTATTAGTGTAACAAAAAAATTTTTTTTATACAGGGTTTCGCTTTGTAGTTCAGGCTGGCCCTGAACTCACTATGTAGCCCAGGCAAACCTTAAACTCAGCAATCTTCCTGTCTCTGCCTTCCAAGTGCTGGGATTACAGGCGTGAGCCACCACACCCGGCACTGTGGTATGTGGTATTGATTGCTGGTGGGCATGAGTCACCATGCCCAGCATTGTATGTGGTAATTGAGGATCAATCTCATGACCTTGTGCTTGTGAGGCAGGCTCCGGAACCACTGAGCTAAATCTCCGGCCCCAAAATTTTTAAATTTAATCATCCACTTTATATTTTGATCAGCTTTTGCATGTTTAGAAAAGATTATTCTTGATTTTGGAATCTGTAGAGAAGACGAAAACTTGGTGCAATAGAGTTTCTGTAAAAATAATTCATTTAAATCTCAGTCTTGAGATTGCAACACAATCACTAATGGTTTGATATTCAGCTTGCACCAAGATTCAAACTATAGTTACCAAAAGAAACTTGTGATCCTAAATATGTCATTTTTATACAATATCCTTCTGTAAACTTAATCATCTGAATAAACACCAAATTAGATAACACTAATGAAAATATTTCCCCTTAAAGCCACTTAAAAAAGAGAAGATTATACTATGCAAAAGGGGTTGTGAATTCATAAAGATCAACAAGTAAAAGATGATTCAGGGCAGATTTCTATGCAATATTTCCTGTGAGACAATGTGATCTATGTTTCTAAAAGAAAGCAAGCCAAGAGATTTATCAGGATTTTATTCAGGGAGGATCATACATGGGTTTTTATGTAAGGCGTGGAAACTTCCAGGTTGGCTTTTTAAGAACCTAGGATTATAACACCAGTACCTTTTTTAAAATCTGGGAATACTTTAACCTTAAAGTGATAAGGTGAAAAAGTATCATTCCAAAGATCATTCTTCTCAGGAAAAAGACTCTTGATTTTCTTCTCCGATCTCTTCCAGACAGAGGTAGAGGAAACCCTGAAGAGGATCCAGAGCCATAAGGGAGTTATTGGAACCATGGTTGTAAATGCAGAAGGTAAATATGTCACAGACTGCCTGCTTGACTCACAGAAGTCAACCAGGAATTTGTTTATTGTATCAGTGCTTGAAATAAATATGTTACAGTTGGAAATCAAGGGCCTGAGGTATGGCTCAGTGGTGCTGACCCTGCCTGACAAGTGCAAGGTCCTGAGTTTGATCCCTATTACCGGAAAATAAATAAATAAATAAAAGAAAAAACAATTTGAAATCAGGAATGTATTTTGTAACTTAGTCATGACAGTTCACATTAAACATCTTTGAATATCTATGCTATGCCAAGCACTCTGCTAAAAGCTATGGTTGTAAATATTAGCCAGACAAAATGTCTTTATATTACTAAGAAACATAGATTATATACGTTTTAAAGCTTTATTATTTCTCTTTCATCATTTCAGGAGTCCCAATAAATTTATCATGTTTGGACAGGGCTTTAGTTCAGTGGTACCACACTTGACTCGCAAGTGCAAGGTCCTGAGTTCAATCCTGGTACTGCAAACAGAAAAACAAATAAAGTTGTCATATCTAAGATAGTGAGAAAATCATTGATGACCGTCTGTTTTTGTTCTAACATTATACATAATGCAAACTTTCAGTCTTTATTTTAAGTGAAATTATTCCTTTGCCACAATTAGAAAAAAATCATTGAGAATTCATTTTAATGTTATATGTTGTATAGTCTTTGTGGATATAGCATAGAAAGGCCCACTGTGTTTCCAACTATGAAAAGCAAAGACCCACCAGACCATTGCTTTCTCTGTACAATCCTCTTTAAGAAACCACACAGCTCTACCTTGGGCAATTTGTCCCATGCTGGACCATGGTGGTGACCTCTTCCAGGTACATGCTAAGTCCATTGCCAATTCAGACATTTGTAAAGCCAAGAGTTGCCAGAAACTCCAGACCACTGGTTGCAATAAGAGTAGCTTCTTCACATAATTCCTGGTACAACTGTAGACTAGGCATGTTACCAGCTCAGGGCTTGGTAAAATCCATCAATAAATCCTTATTGTGCAATAAGCAGCTGAAACTCTGAATTTTAATTCCTTACCATCAAAAATGGAAAAATGTATTGTTCTTTATTTGTGTTATTTACCAAATAATTATCAAGTGCCCCCAAAATAGTTCATTAAGTTTAACTTAATAGAATTGTAATTAAGTGAATTACAGAACACGCACATTTTAACTTTTTACAGATAGAACACTTGATTTTTTAGAAAATAAAAACACTCAAAGCCAGATATGTATAAGAATAATAAATTCACTCAGTGTGAATAATCAGAGAGAAGAAAGACTCTACATGCCATCCTTACAGGGAAGTCAAGAGGCATGCTGAACGGGCCCAGGAAGTGATCCAGCCCCAAGGGTGCATCTGGTTAAACTGAGTTTATTTCCAAATATTTGCATGCACTTTGTCACATGGGCTCTCTGCATGATTTCACAGAGCTGCCTCACTAGTTTGGCTTTGGCTGCAGTGCTTTGTTTACTTCAACCAAGTCCCTCACATCTATTGGCTTAAAATAACAGAAATTTATTCTGTCTCACTCCAGAGACCAGAAGTTGTACTGAAGATATGAGGTCACAGTCTTTTTAAAGGTTCTATTGGAAGAGCTTTCCTTCCCAAATTTTGGCAGCTTTTGACAGTCTTTAAGTCACTTGACCTATGGACATTCCACCCCACCCCTCATGCTTCCATGGTCAAATGGAACCTTCTCCTTTGTGTCCTAGTTACGAGATAGTAGCCTACCCTATCCAGAATGGTTTCCTTTTAGCTAGTTGTGTCTGAAAGACTCTCTTTCCAAAACAGGCAGCCATGTTTTGGCTGAACTTAATTTGAGAGGACCCAGTAGAGCTGTATACTCCCATGGCAGCCAGGACAACTCATCTGATGCACTCTGTGGGACAGTATCTGCACAATGCACATAACCCTGGCGTGATGCTTCAAATATCCGAAAAAGTGGCCACACTCTCAATCTATAAGTCTACTGCTAGGACTTTATTCTCAGGTGTAATGAGGAAAATATTCAAATAAAAGAATACTCACTAAGGTACTCTATTTACTAATAATGAATAAGCACCCACATAAGAAAATAAATCTATACCAAAAGAATAGAAATTTTAAAATTCATCATGTAATATTTACTCAATAAGCATAACTATTTAAAATGTTGAAGATTATTTGAAGAATGTTGGGGAACTATTCACACCAGCAATTTCTCACTGTTTCTATAGCCATGAGTGCACATACATTTAAATAAGAGGAAAGGTAAGGATATATTATAGTGAGTAATCTATTCAGTAATGAAATTAAAAGTGATTTTTTACCTTATTTTCCTTAGCCTTCTCAAAACTTTCATCTGAAAGGAACAAAATATTTTTAATATTCATTACCTTTTAAATAACCGCTTTTGGAATAAGGTGTAAGAAGAGGACACTTCTCAAGGTTTCTGGATACTCATTTTTTACCTGAAAGTTAAATTAACTTTTCTCCTCAAAATATAAATGAGCAGCCTATTTTTATGGTCAGATTATTAACACCAGAATGTAAGACAAGGGTGTTTATCAATAGTATGTAGTGTAAGCTGTGACCAGAATGTAATAAAGTGCTCAATTTCAATAGGCTATTCTATTTTAGTTGAAAGTTCCATTCATTATAGTACAGCTTTCTGGCTTTCAGAGGTCTCATAAAACTTAATGTGGAAAGTATTTAACTAATATGTTGTTTGTGTCTTCTTGTTCTCTACTAATCATTTTGGTCTACTAATTATAGGCAAATTACTGTAACATACCTCAGATTGTATTTGTGGTTAGGTAGTTCTAGTATGCTGATTCATTGAGAGTGCCTCATGTGCCATGTTAAATGTTCATACTTTAATATCATTGTTATGGAAACATAAACTACCTGCTCATAACAATAATATAGACATCAATTTATCCATGTTGAGTGGTATAGAGTTTTGATTAGTGTAATTCATTTATTAGCATTGGTTTCCTATTTATAAAACCATTCAATATTTATAATATTACAATATTGATCATTGTATTAGATACTGGTGAATGTAAATATCTATCTCCCACATAGTTGTATCTGTCATATATTTTTATCTATATTAGCCAAATTTCTGTTAGTTCTGAATTTTAAATATTCTTGGCATTTCTAACAATCCACAATTTGAATTACATTAGATCTTATCAGCCACCCAACCAATTCCTTTTATTCTGAAAAACAATCTAGCAACCAACATCAATATCCAGTTGAAGATAATAAACTGAATAATAAGTACTAGCTTACTGGGATCATATATTTACATTTTAAAGCACTATCATAAATTTAGTAATATCAAACTTCAAAATGTACCTATTCTTTGTTCTGGAAGCTCTATTTTAGGAATTTATTCTACACATACATACAAATGTGAAATGACATGCCTAAAATCATATTGTCTAGACCCATTTATAAAAGCCGAAGATTGGGAAAAGCCTAAATGCCCATCAAGAGGAAATATTAGTTAATGCATTACAAAACATCTATCTAGCAAACTATCATAGTCAACAGAAATTAATCACTTCTACTTAGACTCAGTCAAATAATTTCCTTAACTGAAGAAAGTTAAAGTACAAGAATAATGATACCGCCGGGCATGGTGGCTCACGCCTGTAATCCCAGCACTCGGGAGGCAGAGACAGGAGGATTGCTGAGTTCAAGGCTTGCCTGGGCTACATAGTGAGCTCAGAGCCAGCCTGAACTACAAAGTGAAACCCTGTCTCAAAAAAAAAAAAAAGAATAATGATACCACTAAGCTAAAGATTATAAACACAAACACATACATTTTGGAATTGATTTAGACTATCCCTGGAGGAAAACTTCAGATACTGTGTTAAAACTACACTTTATTAAGTTATTTTTTAATTACCTCACAAGGTAGCCGGCAGAAGCTCACTGAATAGCTCTTGTTTGTTTCTAAGTGTCTACAATATATATGAAAAACTCCCACATGTTCCCATAATGCATCGTATTATTCTGAAAGGCTAGCTGCTTTATTTATTGAAGTGGATCATGAACAGACAGACTAAATAGGTTTGAACCTCTGATTCATAATCCTGTCATCTGCATTTTAAATAATTGATTCTGGTTTTATTTTTTGTGTTGACATGGAGCAATGCAGACTTCATAGGCTGTCACTATTTAGGATAGAAAAAGCATCCATCAAAAGTTATCCTCAAATGTTAAGTACTGGCACATTCCTGCTTCCTGCTTGTTAAAGATGTGTTTTGTGACCTTCCATTGGCTGTGAAAGACAACTTAGTACTTTTTGGGAGGAACATATCCAACAAATAACATGGAAATCAACAGTTTTATATAGTACCTTTTCTGTTGACTGGGTTTCCCTCTAAGCAGACACTCATTCTGGAGATGCTGGTTAGATTAAAAAGAAACTAGTCTTTTTCAGGGTAAAAATGGATTCTCTGCAACAGCCTCATAAAAATTGATAAAACTTTCAGTGTGCTCTTTTTGTAATCATTTCTGGAACTACATTTTCTGAAGGAAAGCAGAAAACCATGTTAGATTCTTTTATTGAATGGCCTTAATTCAGGTACCTATGGAATTCAACAATAATCCAAATTACACACCATGTGTCCCTCTAAAGAAAAGCCACATTTGCAAATAAAACCCCTGGAATCCTATTTAGCAGTCCTTAAAGTGTTATGAAGGCTTTCCTTGTTTAGACATAATATAGTACATACGAACTGCCTATCATAGCACCTGTTACATAATAGGTCCCAAGCACTGGCTGACCTGAATTAGCTGGATTGATTGGAGCTGAACTGAATTGTATTTACATATTTGTCTGGCTAGAATCTTCCAGCTAAATTGATAGATTGTGTTTTATACTTTTATAAGAGAACAGTAGAGCAATCAAGTAGCCAAATTTAATGTTTAAGATAAAAATGAATGCAAGCCAACGGAGATAGAGCAAAACTACATAGTCTTTCTACCATGTTTTTCTAACATAAAATATAAGGTTTTCAAAATACTGGATGAGGCATTAGGAAGAAATTTTGAAAAATCTCTTTTGATGACTCTCCAGCATGGGCAGCAATATACCTTTGTGTTTCTGGTTTCACTGGAAGGAAGACTTGCACCATGCCTCACACAAGCATTTCCAAGCAGGCTTGCTGCAGATGGGTGCTTGGGGAAGGCATTTTATATACAAATGCATTCACTTAGAGCAAAATCATTGATGAGCAACTTCCAAGTGACATATACATAAAACATTTATCACACTCTTATCTATAAAAAGATAAAGACCAATTGCCCAAACAAAAAGAGATTGAGTGCATTATGATATATCCACAAAACAGTTAAGTATGTAAAGATTAAAACTAATGGTAAAGACATTACCAACAAGATCAACTGTATGCTCCAACCTAATAGGAGAAAAAAGCAGCAGTTAATTCTGTAAACATAGTTTGACTAGATTTATGCTTAAAAAATCTATGTAGAGGTAAAAAGATTGTGAGGATGTAAACTAAAATTTATACCAGGAATACCCGCTGTCACTTTTTTTTCTTCTTTATAGTTCTCAGTGTTTTGCAATAACTTTATAGTGTTCATACTGCTTTTATAATCAGAAAAAATGTTAACCCAAAATCAATTTCATGATAGGCATCCCTATCCGAACCACTCTGGACAATTCCACCACGGTTCAGTACGCAGGCCTTCTCCATCAGCTCACGATAAAAGCCAAGAGCACAATCCGTGATATCGATCCTCAGAACGACTTAACTTTCCTTAGGATCAGATCCAAGAAACACGAAATCATGGTAGCTCCAGGTAACGTGGTGTTTCCTTTCATATTGAAAGCATCTTTTCACTTTAACTGGTTAAAAGCCTTGCTTCAAAGCGTGTGAAGTATGGATTTTAATATACAGTATAAAGGATAGTTTTTGGGGTTACAAAATGAAGATAATTGAATCTAAAGAGTGTAACTTGAAATTTGATGAATTAATTTATGAAATTAATGATCAGTTTGACTTTTGAACAAATTGAATTTTGTCCATTTTGCATTTGCTAGTAGTTAACAAAAAATGTAGATATAGTCTCACTTCCAGTAAATCAGTCACGCAGACTCTGGAGTGTGGCAGACACATGCCCTGCCTGGAGGATAAAGTGAAGAAAGTCCCCAAGCCCCACTCTATGGGTAAAGCAGAGACAGCTTGGCCTTCAGGAAGACAGCAGCCACAAAGAAAATAACTTCATAAGGGCCACTAATGACTATGTCATGCTCTTAACCCTAGCCTAGAACAAACTTGTCTGTTGCACATCCATCAAATTAGAGTTGCCCAAAAAACTAACTACAGCTGTGTACAGTCACCTGGAGAGCATTTTTTTTAATGACCCATATCATTGGTCTGACACCCTGCCCAGACCAATGAAATTAGACTCTGAACCCAGCCTGGGATGGGTAGTTTTTAAATAACCAGATGATCTCATGAGCAGCCATTAGTCTCAAGGGCGACATAATATTTGGAAGAGAAAAGTGGCTCTGTTTGGTTACTAAATAAAGTTTGTGGGGTCATTTAACTTTGTCTATATCTCTCCATAGATAAGGAGTATCTCCTGATTGTCATTCAGAATCCATGTGAGTAAACCTGCCTCAACTGTCTGCCCTCACAATGCTGACCGGAAACATTTTACTCCTTAATGGTTCCTAGAATTATAACCCCATCCAACTGAGTCTTGGATATTCTTTTCTATTTTTAACATCTAAACTGTTCCATGTTTCTTCCATGTATCCCTTTTGATTGCACTGTGAACTTGTACTTTTGCTAAATAATAAATAAATGTAGGTATGTATGTCTCAGAGCTCAAAGATTCTAGAAAATAAAGGATTTTTAGTCAGAACACACCCTTCTTTTAATGGCTCTTTTAGTCTAGAAATGGCTGTCCTCAAGAAATACAACTTTGTCCAATCCCATGACTGTAAGAACTCGGAGTATGGTTTGATGCTGAGCTTGGTGCTGGAGCTCAGTATTTTCTCCCTCTACTGAGTGGCTCTTACTGATGCTTAAGTCACAGCAGCCAGAGGGAATCAGGGTAGATCCCGAGAAAGGTGGCACACATACAAGATAATGCCAGAGGGTTTTAGTTTTACTAGGTATTTCAAACATTGAGAAAATAATGTAAAAAAATACAATGATCTCTGTGTACACCAAGCCATTTAGATGTTAATAGTTTGCTATATTTGCTTTACTTATATCCTCTTCTTTAAACTAAATGTTATATTTTTAAATAACTGGAGATTCACATGACATTGTAAGAAACAGTAGAAATCTTGTGTGCCCCTTACCCGGTTCCTCCCATAGCAACATCTTGTAGAACCCTAATATAGTGCCACAACAGGAAACTGGCAGTGGTTCAATCAACATACAATGTCCACCCCTGCCAGGGTCTTATTAACCTGTAAAGCACCCCACTCCCTCCCCTCACCCAAGCAATCATGCAGCCATCCTCCATTCATATAATTTCATCACATCAAGAATGTGGTTATCTAAATGAAACCATACAATATGTTAAGTAATCATCTGAGAGTTACTTTTTTCCCCCACTCAATATAATTCCTTTGAGATAAGGAACGAAGCACTGCAGATCCAGCTGAAGCCTGCTTCTCCTCCTTCTAACTCTGTCCTCCTCTCACAGAGGACTCTTGTCTGGAGTCTGACTCTTGTCTGGAGTCCAACTCACTCTCACTGGGTCCCTACATTCCTGCTGCTCTTCCACTGCAAGCTGAGGGTAGAGAATGGTGTATGTGCATTTATTACCCACACATATCCATACTGTGTCCTTTGAGGCCAACATGGTCAACCCAAACACTAGTCCAAGCAGATGAAAGAGGCAGATCCCCAAGGCTAAAAGGACTTCCTGTGCAAGGAATGGAGAGGGGATAGGCCCCAGATGGAACTTAACCAAGACTTACAGAGACAATGGAAGTAATGACAACTAGGTGACTGAACAGATGTCTGGACCCCACTATATAACCTGGTACTACCTACAGTAGGGTCTGCACTCCTACACTTTTAAAATGCTCTCCAGGTACATGCAATGCAGCTCCAGGCTCAGACTCACTCAAGAGTGAAGCAGTGAAGGTTTGGGAGTCATCGGTCCTGGATTCATCACACTAGGGCTCTGCCCTTCGTAAGCAGCTTTGTCTATGGAGTGGGGTGATGAAGGGCTCTAGCCGGGTCTGTGTGTGGGCACCAGCCGAGGTGGTGCAGATAAAGTCTGCCCAGTGAAAACTCAACAAATGTCATCTTCTCTGTGACTACTTCAAAATGGCCCTGGTTTGAGTGATGACAAGTTGTGACCTAACATGGAACATGGAGGTCCAGTGCCAGCCCATTCGGGCAGGGTATCATGATCTCCCCAGGTCATCATGGTTACACAGGATTCTGACTGTGTCTTTAGAGGGAAAAGAGAAAATGAGGACATGAGCCTCCACTGCAACAGGAATAAGACCCTCATCCCAGGGGTGAACCTAGAAGAAAGGATTGTTGGGCAGAGCACATGTCTGACTTGTGACCCCACAGTTTCCACTTTAAAAAAACTGCAATCTTACAGAAGATCAGAGAGCACAGCACAATGAGCACTCATAAGCTACACACATTCAACAGCTGGAAAGTTTTATATTGCCTCTTCTTTCTGTGTGTACATATTTCATATATCCACATATATTTTTTTTACACACAGACCCCATAAAAGCTGCAGATTCCATTACACTATAAACACTTCAGCAGGTATTTCTCCAAAATAAGGATTTCCTCTATATAACCACATCAATTTTATACATAAGAAATTTAAATCAACATAATAATACCATCTAATGTACAACCATATTAAAATTTCCACAAGGATCCAAATAATGCCTAAAAATAGCTGCTTTTTAAAAAAATCCTTGCTCCTAACCTGGCCTACCTGTTGTAACTGGTCCTCATGCATCTTTTTTAAAAACTGTGTTTAGAATCCTCTATCCTCTACTTCCTTTAGACACAAGTGACTTTCTATATGCCCACCTTAAAGTCCCCAGTGCCACCTGACTCCAAGTTTTTTTGTTTTGTTTTTGCTTTTTGGAGACAGGGTCTCGCTTTGTAGTTCAGGCTGGCCCTGAGCTCACTATGGTGCCCAGGCAAGCCGCCGCGAACTCAGCAATCCTCCTGTCTCTGCTTCCCGAGTGCTGGGATTACAGGCGTGAGCCACCACGCCCAGCATTGTGGTATGCGGTGTTGATTGTTGGTGGGCGTGTCTCCATGCCCAGCATTATATGTGGTTACCGGGGATCGAACTCAGGACCTTGTGCTTGCGAGGCAGGCGCCGGAACCACTGAGCTAACCCTCCGGCCACTGACTCCAAGTTTTCATTAGCCCCTCCTAGTTGGACCCAGACACAGCCTATAACTACAAGTAATTCACCTGAAGAGTGTGTCTTCATCACAGGTAAGGGCTTCCCCATCATCCCACCCCTTCCTTCAGCTAAGCAAGTCTGGGCACCATACACAGAACTCATTCATCCCTGGACAGCATGCACATCTGCTCAGAGTTCCAACATAAACAAGAGCATATTAGAACCCAAAAGGCAGGGAATGAACTAATGAGAGGAAGCCCCTTTTGTTTTGGATTTATACATTTCCAAAGCTGAAGAGAACCACAGAGATGATGTCTGACCCCTCAATATTACAGATGAGGATTTCACCTGAGCCTTGAGTCAGTTATCCTCAAGGCATCCGGTATGTGACCTGGTGTTGGTCTGATTATGCTGATAGGACTGGTACTTATGACTTAATAGGGGCTCTTGTGAAACCCCTCCAGACTATCCCAAAAATTGTTTTTAGAAAATATAGAATTGATCATTGTTTTAAGACCTCATTCCAGGTAATTCCTTTGTCTCAATACCTGAGACTGGCATCTCCCCATACTTTCCCAACCCACCCAAAGCTCATCAACAGATGTGTGGCTGAGCACTAAGACCACTTCCTTCCTCCTGAACCGGCCAGAAATTTCAAGCCCCATTTGAGATGGAACAGTCTGAAATCCCTGGCAGGGTGCAGATGCCATCACTGCAAGTGCCAGTGCTGTGTGAGCTCTTCTGGGAAGAAGACCTCTCTATCCCACTGGGCACAGAATTCACAGCAGTCTTGCCAGCACCTTTGCATACAGAGGAAACTGTGACCTTTTGTTGAGGCAGAGCCTGGAGCAGAAGCTAGAAGATGCCAGCGCCAATTACAACAGAGGCAGATGTGGTGGCCGGGAATGTGTACTGTACCTCTCTACCTTCCAATGCCCAGACCTTTGCATTCCCTCTTGGATTTGTAACAGCTATATTTAAAGGATGCCTGGACCTATACATTAAAGGTCTATCTTTATCCAAAACCACTGGTAGAGTTTTCATTTCCTTTGAGAAGAGCAAGTCTAAACTCATGTAGTGCCTCTTCTTAGTCCAGCTAGCTACAAATTTTACCTGAATAATAGGAAAGCTATTTGCAGAGTCTCTGGAGGAACATAGCCCAGCCGTAAATATTTATGATAATGAACTTGGAAAGGCCAGTTTAATAAAATAGCTGAAAAGGCACTTATGCATCATTAGTATTATGAGCTCCCCAATTTTCATCTCTAAACATCAGGACCCTCTCAGTAGAGATTGGGGGCACCCGTGCAGAGCTCTAGAACAACATCACATATCCTCTTCCAAAACCCAAGTGTTTGGGTGTTTTTTCTGCCCCTTTTTGTTTTTGAAAAAGTAGTTACCTTCAATATGTGTTTGACATTGGAGAACAATATCCTCACTGTTCTAATATTAGAAAATTATATCATGTCCCAGAAGTGGAATTATAGCATATGTAGGTAAAGTGGCCATATTCATTCAACCAATATTCGCTCTTGTATTCCATTTTTAGAAAGAAGTGGGTCATGTGTGGAACCATAACAGAACTTTTAGAATACCCAACCAAGATCTTTACAAAAGATAAATCAGTGTCTCAAAACTGGAGAACTATGAGGTTCCAATGTTTCCTTAATACAAAGTCATCTCTGATAATGGCATCTCCAGCATCCCCAGGGAAGCCTGGAATACTTAAGGTTAGTGACACCTCGCTGGTATCACTATTATACAAGATTGGTCACAGAGGGTTGGCTGTGTGCCTGGCCATGTCTTGAACTCAGAGAAAAGAAGACTTAAATATCTTATTTCCTCCCAGTCTCTTACCAAAAAACCTGCCCCTGTTTTGTTTCCCTTCACCATACATGACTCCGGACCTGGCTGATGCAGAAAAATTATGTTTCTTTTGTTCAAAGTTAGTGTAAAGCACAAAATGGCTGGAAAAGCATAAAATCTAGAGCTGAACTCTACTATTTATCACAAACCTCTGAACCTTAGTAGTTCTTGCCTACAAAAGTGAAGAACACCCACCCACAACAGCATTGCCTCCCAAATCATACAGGACAGCACAGGTGCCAATTATTAGTATTAGTGAATGGCAAAATAAACCAAGTTTGCTATAATACAATCCATTTATTACATCTCCTTGTAGTTTCTTCTCATCTTCAGCCACAATTGTAAATTGAGTTGGATCTCTGTTAGATACACAACTGTACATAATTCCTTGCCTTGTAATAATAATTTCCACATTCCCACGTAGAATTTCTATTGATTTTTCTTAGCATCTGAATGCAGTTTCAGCCATAGTAGTGACGGTTGAAGCTCCTGCCTCAATGAAGCTGCCAATGAGGGGCACGCTCTTGATACTTAGAAGAGTAATGTTCTCAGCCTGTGCACAAACCAAGGTTCTTGGGGGTTAAGTTTTCCACATGGGAAGAAAACAGGCATATGTAAGAGGGAAAGGATGCAACAGCCTTGTGTTGTAACAGAGAGGAGGAGACTTCATTCCACTTGATCCCTTAGTTTTCTAGCCCTGTGTTCCATTTGGACCCTTGGACTTCTATGAGTTGGCCCTAAAGGCTCACAATAAGCCTTTGGTTTTTTGTATACTGCTAGAGTGGGTTTCTGTTGCCTGAAACTGAGAAGACCATAATTAACACATTTGGGCGATATTTGGGTCACCTTCAGTTGCTTCAGTCAGGCACAGCCAAGGAACGGAGCCAGCCAGGCAGCTCCCCAGGAAGTGTGTATTAATCAGAGGCCCTGAACAGATGGACCATGGTCACCCACTCTCTTGCTCCCAAGCATGTCTTGTGCCTTTGGCCAGACAGGAAATAGCACATGGACGGACCTTTCAGGGTAGAGCGCTGGGAGACAAGGAGCCCTGTGGTATCCCTTTCCCTAGGGAGCAGAGTCTCCTTTATCCCTATGTGGTAAGTGGCCTGGGCCTCTGTCTTAGCCAGAAAGAGAACTGGCCATCTGGACTCTGGGAAGACACATTTCCAAGGCCCACACCAGGTGGCCACAGGTGACTGGCAGGCTGACAAGCCGTATGAGATACAAGAGGACACGCCAGCACAGGATGGACTCACCTGAGGAAGTTACGAACCCCTGCCCATGCGAGGCCCTGTGATACAGAAGAAAAATACACTGTTCATAGCCAGATTAGACTATCTGGCCTCCCAGCGCTGCTGTCAATTACAAAAATTAGAATCAAAGCAAGAATGACAGAGGCTGCCAGCATTAATTGATCATTTCCTTTGTTGCAGATACAATAGATTCTCACAACAGCATCATTTTACAGATGAGAACAGTAAGACTTAGACCAGTTTCACAGGTTTCCAAAATCAACCAAGCGTTTATGTGTCAGAGGAGGCATCTAACTGATGACTCCTACAATGCCTGTTTACCAGGCACATGGCAAGGAATGAAGCATCTCTGAGCCCCAGAATCCCCATGTGTCAAACACAGAGCACACTGCAGGGAAACTAGAGGTTACATAAAGCACCTGATGCTTTGGAGATGTCCAACCAGTAGTAGCTGCTCTCATTATCATCACCATCATTACTCTGGAAAACCTGTAAGTGGGGAACATAACTTTAGTAATAGGTATTTTGTCACCATAAATAAGATCAGGGTCACAACTTTGCTATTTAATAATATCCAATGGAGTATTTCTTTTTTTAATTGAATTCTTTATTGGCACAATTTATATACATCTCAAAATCACATATAACGTTGGGAAATTTGTACCAGTATATGCCACAAGTTAATTCTCATTTTTACCCATATCCCCACCCACTCCCCCCTCCCCCCTCTATACATGCTCTTTTATTTTCTTTCTGTATCATATTTATTCCTTCCCCTCATCACATTCCCACACCAAGTTTTCTATAGAAATATTCCACTCTATAAAAGCTGTCCTACTTTCTAGAAC